>OX155900.1:56119585-56339683 GCA_944588485.1 Phosphuga atrata
AAGTCTGACGAGATTGATAAGACTAAACTGACAAACTGGAGAAGAGAGACTAAATAGGGAAGACTGCACAAACAAGACTGTACAAAGCAGATTGTACAAAATAGCTTACGCTAGACAGACGCGGCTTAAATGAAACGTATTGATTCATTTGTACCAGATTTATTGAAACAATGTTTCTGTACTGTTTCGAGCAGTTTTTCCACGAGCCCACTAGCGATTTTAATTAATACTTATGTTTGTGCAGATTTGCGGTTAATTTTCCATACATATTTCCCCTTTGTGTTCTGGCGTTGTCCATTAACGTCCCGTTTGATGCCGAATTTAATTAAAATCCCGCCATTAATTATTCCGTCACTTTTCCCTTTTCCTCACATTTTCAAAATTTCTTTTGTTTCATAGAAACATAGTACGGTCAAATTAGACCACAAAATAGGACCGAGGTTACAAAAATTTACACTTGACTGAAAATTGGTAAGATTGTTCAAAACAGTATTATAAATGAAATGTGAAAATTGCTCATCCATCTGACACCTGGAAAAAAATTTACCCGGGGCCAAAGGTCACAAAAATGGGTTTTTCGCCATTTTCAGCAAAATGGTAAGTTTTATCATAAAATTGGTCCAGACAAAAATTGTAGATCAGAGGCACCGTTTTTGAGATATAACGATTCAAAAAGTTGAAAGAGTTGTATTCGTCATAATATGTATAAGTACACCACGTATATACATACATCACTGAAGCTGTAATACAAGTAAACATATCGTTCTATCGGTCAGTATAACTTACACATATGAAATATTATAAATATCAGAATTTCAAAAACAATGCTTATTTTGCGGCCAGGAATTGTATGAAGAGCGTGAAAAAAGAAAGTCCTTTTATCCTCGCCGTAAAATTCAAAAAGTAAGTACAACTACATTCAAAGATTTGGTTCTGGAAACAGCTCAGGCTCGTTCTGATGCTATGGCAAAGCTGTTCTTGCTCGAGTAGAATACGAATACGATTTAGTTGCTGCGGAGGCTAAGTATCATCATGACTGATTCGTTTCCTTCTTGAAACCGAATACCGGGGCTTAAGCCGGTGATGAATCCTCAACCTCAAGATGAATCTACGAATCTGACAATGGAGGAAATATTCACTTACATCGAAAATAGCGATGACTGTCAGTTCACTTTGAAAGAATTGAGAAATGTTTGCAAAACTAAAAACGTAGATAATAGGACGCTAAAGGTTCGACTAAAACTGAGGTACGGTGAAAAAATTATTATCACTGAAAAATCAAGAACAACAACTTCATATGCTTAGTAGACAATTATCATGATATTTTAAACCAGGCTTGGTACGAAAAAAAAAGAAAAAGAAAAAAGAACGAGAAGAAGAATTCTATAAGCTGCTGCAGCAATCATTCGTGAAGATATTCAATCCACAGTGTTAGATAATTCTAACTACCCTCCAACTACACTCCGGAATTTCATTGTTTAAATCTTCAAACATGCGACCTGGGCATGTTTGAAGATTTAAACAATGAAATTCCGGAGTCGCTGACACATTTTTTGGAGCGAGTGATTTAAAAAAATAAAAGATCAAATTTAGATCATTTAAATTAATTTGCACAAATATTAGCCATAGTATCATTATCCCTTGCATCCAGGATGAATAAGATAAACAAGGAGAAAAAGAACAAGAAAAGGGAGAAGAGGAAGCAGAAGTTTCAGATAATGATGATTCCAGTGGATATATTTCCCTATTTTTTTTTTTTTAAATTTACACCCTTTTTTTAATTTTCAACCCTTGCCAATATCTTTAATTATTTAATAGTTTCAAATTAAACAGAATCACAACAGATCAGTGGAATAGGCCTACCGGGGAAACCACATTGAAAAAACGCGCTAAGTAGGGGAAAGGTGTCCTCGTTGTCACAAGTACTAGTTGTCACAACATCTATATTTTTGGAACGGCACATATTTTAGATACACGTAAGTTGTAATATCCAAACGCATCCCAGTGCTACCAACCTCAGAAAGTATCATGGCTGCCGGCCGCTCAGATCGCAGTGAATACACAAAAATACGAAATATTGAATAGTAAGTAAAATTTGATACTAATTGATTATTTGTTCTACATACCACTTTGCATTAATTTTGGCCAATATTTTGGTGTATTCTAATAAGTAATTTGAACCTTTTTATCATACAAATGGTGTTATGTTTATATTGCAATTAATTGTGGTTATTTTGTTTTGTTTATTGTTAATGGTGGGTTAGGTACATGTTGTCTCAGTTGGTCGGGGGCTAGTTGTCACTGTGACAACTAACCCCAATAGTTTATTAGTACTGAAGACTATTTGTTCTTTCGTTTAGGTACCTATCGAACATGCCTAGAAACCGCAAAAGAAAGACCAATCGAGGCCAAACGTCTTCTGATGTCATGATGCAAGCTGTGAAGGCAGTAGGTCCTGGAAATTCTATTCGAAGTGTTGCCAAAGATTATAATATTAACTATCGCACACTCTCTCACTATTGCAAAAAAATAAAGAATAAAGGTGACTCTACTGAGGTGATTTCTGTGGGCTATGTAAAACTTAGACAGGTGTTCACTGATGCTGAAGAGAATATGTTATCAGAGTATATACAGAGGGCTGCAGATATATATATTTTGGGTTGACTCTAGTGAAAATCCGTAAATTGGCATTTCAGTATGCTGTTGCTTTGAAACGTAAATTTCCTGAAACGTGGACTAGAGATTCTATGGCGGGTGAAGAATGGCTTAAAGGATACCTACGTCGCCATAAAGAACTTAGTCTCCGGAAGCCAGAGGCTACCAGTCTCGCTCGAGAAACTAGTTTTAACTCTCATAACGTCAATCTTTTCTTTGATAATCTGTGTAATGTATTGGAAAAATGCAAGTTTGAAGGAAGTAATATCTGGAACATAGATGAAACAGGTATTACCACTGTTCAGAAGCCGCAAAGAATTATTGCTAGAAGAGGTATGAAACAGATTGGCGCCCTAACGTCAGCCGAGCGTGGCACATTGGTCACCATGACACTTGCCGTGTCAGCTACCGGGAATAGTATACCACCTTTCTTCGTTTTCCCCCGGAAGAATTATAAAGACCATTTTGTTAACAATGGACCAACGGGATCGGTCGGTAGCGCAAACCCGTCAGGATGGATGAATGAGGACTGTTTTTATGCTTTCATTTTGCATTTTGTCAGGCAAACTAGTAGCAGCGTTGAGCGTCCATTATTATTGCTATTAGACAATCATGATTTTCACCTATCCATCAAGACTTTGGACTATTGCAAAGAAAACGGAGTTGTAGTCCTGTCATTCCCGCCCCACTGCTCTCATAAGCTACAGCCATTGGACCGCAGTGTTTATGGGCCACTAAGGAGATATAAAAACACGGCCTGCGATAATTGGATTAAAAGTCACCCTGGTAAGACAATGACGATCTATGACATTCCTGCAATAGTTAAAATCAGTTTACCACAAGTCATAGCACCTCATAACATTATGTCTGGATTCACAGTGAGTGGCATATGGCCCTTCAATCGCAATATTTTTACAGAGTTGGATTTTGCTCCATCTTATGTAACAGATCGACCAGAATTAACCATGTCAAAAGTAAATGACAACAACACTACCCAAGAATTAGCACAACCAGAAACAGTCCAAAAAACGCCACCTCCAACTCCTGGAACTAGCACGTAGACTCGTTCACTTGGAACCCTAGCTATTGGAAGGAATTCTCCAGATTTCAATATGAAACCTGATGCATCTAGTGTGACTGCCGTACCTTTGTTATCACCTCAAGACATAAGGCCATTTCCAAAAGCTCCCCAAAAAAAATCTGTGTTGAACAAAAGAATAGGGAAGAGTGTCATCTTGACTGATACTCCAATAGGAAATGAATGGGCAGAATAACAGAAAATGAGAAAAATATAGCCGAAGATACCTAAAAAGAAAAAGGTCAAGGGAAAAAAAAAGCAACCGATCAGCAGCAGCGAACAGGATGAATCTGAAGACGTACTTTGTTTGATTTGTTTGGAACCTTGGTCTGCCAGCAAACCAAACGAAGAGTGGGTACAATGTACTGAATGTAAACTCTGGGCTCATATAAAATGTGGGGGCCTGAAAGTTTTGTTCTATTGCTGCCCAAACTGTGCTTCAGAGGACGAGTGTGGCAGTAGCAATACAGTGTGACAACATGAACCTCTTGTTGTGACAACATACCCTAATATGGGGTTGGTTGTCACACTAGACTTAAGTTCGAATTCGCTAAATTTTATATGTAATCGCTAGTTGATTTCTTCGTATTATGTCGAATTATAAAGACTGATGAACCAAACATTACGATCAAAAACATTATATAAATAAATCCGTTTTATTTTGACTAGTATACAGGTTAATGTAATTTTTTTGATAACTAGCACCTGTCTCCCCTACACTACCTCAAAAGTGGCGTGGAAACGTGTGCATATTATGACGATTACAACTCTTTCAACTTTTTGAATCGTTATATCTCAAAAACGGTGGCTCTAAGGAAAAAAAATCATTTTTTATAGATATCAATCTGATCTACAATTTTTGTCTGAACTAATCTTATGATAAAACTTACCGTTTTGCTGAAAATCGCGATAAACCCGTTTTGTGAACTTTGACCACGAGTAAATTTTTTTCCAAGTGTCAGATCGATAAGGACTTTCAACATTTCATTTATAATAGTGTTTTGAACAATCCTACTAATTTTCAGCCAAGTGTGAATTTTTGTAACCTTGGATGTCTAAATTGAACGGACTAACAGTCTCAACTAGATGGACGCTAATGGAAAGACATGACCAGATAGACAAGACTAGACAGACAAGTCTAGACAGACAAGACTTGACAGACAGGACTTGACAGACAATTCCAGGTAGACCGGGCTAGACAAACAAGACTAGACACACATGACTAAACAGACAAGACTAGAAAGAGAAGAAGAGAGAGCAGACTAGAGAGACATGAGTAAACCGACAAGACCAGGCATACAAGACTAGATAGACTACTCTAGACAGACAAAACTGGACAGACAAGATAAGACAGAAAAGACTTGACAGACAAGACTAGATAGACAAAACTTGACAGACAAGACTAGACAGACAGGACTAGACAAACAAGACTAGACAGACAGGACTAAACATACAGAGAAGAAGTCTAGACAGAGAAGAATAGAGTAGCAGGCTAGAGAGAAAATATTAAACAGGCAAGGCTAGACAGATATGACTAGATAGACTAGTCTAGACAGAAAAAACTAGACATACAATACAAGACAGACAAGACTAGACAGACAGGACTAGACAAGCAAGACTAGATCGACATGACTAAACATACCAGACTAGACAGAGAAGACTAGAGAGAGAAGACTAGAGAGCGAAGACTAAACAGACAAGACTAGACAGACAAGACCAGACAGATCAGACTAGATAGACTAGTCTAGACAGACAAAACTAGACAGACAAGACTAGACAGGCCAGACTAGATAGAAAACTAGATAATTAGACTCTAGACTAGTCAAGCGGATCAGTACAGCTATGTGGATTATAACATTATACTAGACTAACTACTTTGACAAGTTTAATTAGTGTTGGTTATATAGCTTGACTAGAATAAATAGACTAGAGCGACGATTAAAGTCAAGTTTAATTAAATTAAACTAACCTTGACCCGGCTAGAATAAACTAGACTACACAAAATTAGACTCAACTAGATAAAATCTAGATTCTGGATTCGCAACGACGTTATCTATTAGTGTCTTCTAAAATCTCTGTGAATCTACTAGTGTCAAAAAGAATCTACAAATCTTCTAGAATCGAGCCTCCTAGATTCAACACGAGCCTTGTAGTTTCTTCGAGAGTCTTCTACCAGAGTGTTCTAGAATCTACCAGAATCCATAAATATCTTTAAGTTTATAGAAGGTTCAAGTCTACAGGATGCAGGAGTCTACATCATCTAGCAGGCTCTCTAAAATCTTGATCAAACATTGACAGATGTTCTATATACAGACGGACAAATTATCTAGATACCGACTGACTCTTACGCCTTATCAACGGATTATCTATAAATAGACAGACAGGTTGGTAAATCTGTGATGGTTATCTGGTAGATCAACCTGAATGGGAGTCTGGCAGAGGAAACTTAACGGAGAAAAAGTTTGGCAGAACAATCTTCTTGGAGTTTGGTGGAACAATCTAGATCTAAGTCTATCTATACGCTTTAGTCTCTAGATAAGGTTTGGAATTATCTACATTTTGTTTATAGATACTTGTAACTTTTATCTGGATAATTAATCTAACATTTGATAAAAATCACTATCCCTTGACTAGACATATAAATGTAGACAGATTAGACTAGACAAAGAAGGCTAGACAGAGAAGACTAGGCAGAGTAGACAGACAACACAAAACAGACAAGACTACACAGACAAGACTAAACTGACAAGACTCGACAGACAAGACTAGACAGACAACACTAGACATACAAGACTAAACAGTCAAGACTAGACAGTCAAGACTAGACAGTCAAGACTAGATAGACAGGACTATAGAGACAAGACTAGACAGCTAAGACTAGACTGACAAGACTCGACAGACAAGACTAGACAGACAAAACTAGACAGACAAGACTAAACAGACAAGACTAAACAGACAAGACTAGAGAGACAATACTAGACATACAAGACTAGACAGACAAGACTAGACATACAAGACTAGACATTAAATACTAGACAGACAAGACTTGGCAGACAAGACTAGACAGAAAAGACTAGACAGACAAGACTAGACTGACTAGACTCGACAGACAAGACTAGACAGACAAGACTAGACATACAAGACTAAACAGTCAAGACTAGACAGTCAAGACTAGACCGAAAGACTAGAGAGACAGGACTATACAGACAAGACTAGACAGATAAGACTAGACTGACAAGACTCGACAGACAAGGCTAGAGAGACAAGACTAGACAGACAGGGCTAACTTAAATTCTAGAAATTTAAATGCAGCTTGTTATAAGTGTCAAACTTATTTTCTCTCAAATTTTATTAATTTCCATTAATTTTCCCAAATAGATCTGCGAGCCAAATAAATGGGCAGTTAAAAAGTTATTATATCTATTTTACTACAAGCTCGTGCTTTTAGTAATCCACTTAAAACTCAAAAAATCATAAAATTATCAACCGAAACTAACACTCAAATTTAAGTTTAGAATTGACTGCACCAAACAATCCAAGCATAAAACGCATTCTAAACTATCTATTATTTTTGGATTTGACCACCTTGAAGTTTAATATTTGTGTTTTGCTTTGTTAATATTTAATTTCTTGAAGTAAATTAAGCATTAACAAACAAAACTCGAAAACTAACTATACACAACAGTTAAAAGATATTTATCAAATTTCGATAAAGGCTATTACCAAAATCCTAATCCACAATCCACCTCATCGCCACATCAAACCCAACATCGAACAAAACCAAACATATTTATCTTCAACTCTCTTCGCACATTTTGTGAACTCGCACGATCAATTCCTCGACTCGGCTCGTCGCATCGTTGCGACCTGAACACCGCGCGTTCACTAACTGCCGACGCCGTCGCGCCCGCGGCGGGGCGCCGCGACGCCGACCCTCGCCGAGCGCGCGCTTCTACTCGCCCGCGCCGCCCCCGACTTTATTCACCTGTTACTTATACAATCATCCATCCCCGCGGGACTAACATATTCTCATTAACACTTATTACCAAATAAAAACAATAAACGAAGATGTATATCAAAGAATCGAAGATGTATCTAGTTTGATCCTTAGGTTTATCTCTACTATTAAATCCCTTCTATTAACAGACAAATCTTTAGACTTGTTTTTGATCTACTAGACACCTCACGCTAGATTGACTAGGATTGACAGATAAGGCTAGACTGGCAAGGCTAGACAGACAAGGCTAAATAAGACTAGACAGACAAGATTAGAGAGGCAAGACTAGACAGTCAAGACTAGACAGTTAAGACTAGGCAGACTAGACTTGATAGACAAGACTTGGCAGTCAATACTTGACAGGCAAGGCTAGACAGACAATAGAAGACATATAAGACTAGACAGACAAGACTAGACAGACAAGTCTAGACAGACAAGACTAGATAGACAAGACTATACAGACAGGACTAGACAGACAAAACTAGAGAGACAAGACTAGACAGACAAGACTAGACAGACAAGACTAGACAGACAAGACTAGACAGACAAGACTAGACAGACAAGACTAGACAGACAAGACTAGACGGACAAGACTAGACAGACAAGACTAGACAGACAAGACTAGACAGACAAGACTAGACAGACAAGACTAGACAGACAAGACTAGACAGACAAGACTAGACAGACAAGACTAGACAGACAAGACTAGACAGACAAGACTAGACAGACAAGACTAGACAGACAAGACTAGACAGACAAGACTAGACAGACAAGACTAGACAGACAAGACTAGACAGACAAGACTAGACAGACAAGACTAGACAGACAAGACTAGACAGACAAGACTAGACAGACAAGACTAGACAGACAAGACTAGACAGACAAGACTAGACAGACAAGACTAGACAGACAAGACTAGACAGACAAGACTAGACAGACAAGACTAGACAGACAAGACTAGACAGACAAGACTAGACAGACAAGACTAGACAGACAAGACTAGACAGACAAGACTAGACAGACAAGACTAGACAGACAAGACTAGACAGACAAGACTAGACAGACAAGACTAGACAGACAAGACTAGACAGACAAGACTAGACAGACAAGACTAGACAGACAAGACTAGACAGACAAGACTAGACAGACAAGACTAGACAGACAAGACTAGACAGAAAAGACTAGACAGACAAGACTAGACAGTTAAGACTAGGCAGACTAGACTTGATAGACAAGACTTGGCAGTCAATACTTGACAGGCAAGGCTAGACAGACAATAGAAGACAGATAAGACTAGACAGACAAGACTAGACAGACAAGTCTAGACAGACAAGACTAGACAGACAAGACTATACAGACAGGACTAGACAGACAAAACTAGACAGACAAGACTAGACAGACAAGACTAGACAGACAATACTAGACAGACAAGACTAGACAGACAAGACTAGACAGACAAGACTAGACAGACAAGACTAGACGGACAAGACTAGACAGACAAGACTAGACAGACAAGACTAGACAGACAAGACTAGACAGACAAGACTAGACAGACAAGACTAGACAGACAAGACTAGACAGACAAGACTAGACAGACAAGACTAGACAGACAAGACTAGACAGACAAGACTAGACAGACAAGACTAGACAGACAAGACTAGACAGACAAGACTAGACAGACAAGACTAGACAGACAAGACTAGACAGACAAGACTAGACAGACAAGACTAGACAGACAAGACTAGACAGACAAGACTAGACAGACAAGACTAGACAGACAAGACTAGACAGACAAGACTAGACAGACAAGACTAGACAGACAAGACTAGACAGACAAGACTAGACAGACAAGACTAGACAGACAAGACTAGACGGACAAGACTAGACAGACAAGACTAGACAGGCAAGACTAGACAGACAAGACTAGACAGACAAGACTAGACAGACAAGACTAGACAGACAAGACTAGACGGACAAGACTAGACAGACAAGACTAGACAGACAAGACTAGACAGACAAGACTAGACAGACAAGACTAGACAGACAAGACTAGACAAACAAGACTAGACAGACAAGACTAGACAGACAAGACTAGACAGACAAGACTAGACAGACAAGACTAGACAGACAAGACTAGACAGACAAGACTAGACAGACAAGACTAGACAGACAAGACTAGACAGACAAGACTAGACAGACAAGACTAGACAGACAAGACTAGACAGACAAGACTAGACAGACAAGACTAGACAGACAAGACTAGACAGACAAGACTAGACAGACAAGACTAGACAGACAAGACTAGACAGACAAGACTAGACAGACAAGACTAGACAGACAAGACTAGACAGACAAGACTAGACAGACAAGACTAGACAGACAAGACTAGACAGACAAGACTAGACAGACAAGACTAGACAGACAAGACTAGACAGACAAGACTAGACAGACAAGACTAGACAGACAAGACTAGACAGACAAGACTAGACAGACAAGACTAGACAGACAAGACTAGACAGACAAGACTAGACAGACAAGACTAGACAGACAAGACTAGACAGACAAGACTAGACAGACAAGACTAGACAGACAAGACTAGACAGACAAGACTAGACAGACAAGACTAGACAGACAAGACTAGACAGACAAGACTAGACAGACAAGACTAGACAGACAAGACTAGACAGACAAGACTAGACAGACAAGACTAGACAGACAAGACTAGACAGACAAGACTAGACAGACAAGACTAGACAGACAAGACTAGACAGACAAGACTAGACAGACAAGACTAGACAGACAAGACTAGACAGACAAGACTAGACAGACAAGACTAGACAGACAAGACTAGACAGACAAGACTAGACAGACAAGACTAGACAGACAAGACTAGACAGACAAGACTAGACAGACAAGACTAGACAGACAAGACTAGACAGACAAGACTAGACAGACAAGACTAGACAGACAAGACTAGACAGACAAGACTAGACAGACAAGACTAGACAGACAAGACTAGACAGACAAGACTAGACAGACAAGACTAGACAGACAAGACTAGACAGACAAGACTAGACAGACAAGACTAGACAGACAAGACTAGACAGACAAGACTAGACAGACAAGACTAGACAGACAAGACTAGACAGACAAGACTAGACAGACAAGACTAGACAGACAAGACTAGACAGACAAGACTAGACAGACAAGACTAGACAGACAAGACTAGACAGACAAGACTAGACAGACAAGACTAGACAGACAAGACTAGACAGACAAGACTAGACAGACAAGACTAGACAGACAAGACTAGACAGACAAGACTAGACAGACAAGACTAGACAGACAAGACTAGACAGACAAGACTAGACGGACAAGACTAGACAGACAAGACTAGACAGACAAGACTAGACAGGCAAGACTAGACAGACAAGACTAGACAGACAAGACTAGACAGACAAGACTAGACAGACAAGACTAGACAGACAAGACTAGACGGACAAGACTAGACAGACAAGACTAGACAGACAAGACTAGACAGGCAAGACTAGACAGACAAGACTAGACAGACAAGACTAAACAGACAAGACTAGACAGACAAGACTAGACAGACAAGACTAGACAGACAAGACTAGACGGACAAGACTAGATAGACAAGACTAGACAGACAAGACTAGACAGACAAGACTAGACAGACAAGACTAGACAGACAAGAGTAGCCAGACAAGACTAGACAGACAAAGACAGATAAGGCTAGACTGGCAAGGCTAGACAGACAAGGCTAGATAAGTCTAGACAGACAAGATTAGAGAGGCAAGACTAGACAGTCAAGACTAGACAGTTAAGACTAGGCAGACTAGACTTGATAGACAAGACTTGGCAGACAAGACTTGACAGGCAAGGCTAGACAGACAAAACTAGACAGACAAGACTAGACAGACAAGACTAGACAGACAAGACTAGACAGACAAGACTAGACAGACAAGACTAGACAGACAAGACTAGACAGACAAGACTAGACAGACAAGACTAGACAGACAAGACTAGACAGACAAGAGTAGCCAGACAAGACTAGACAGACAAAGACAGATAAGGCTAGACTGGCAAGGCTAGACAGACAAGGCTAGATAAGTCTAGACAGACAAGATTAGAGAGGCAAGACTAGACAGTCAAGACTAGACAGTTAAGACTAGGCAGACTAGACTTGATAGACAAGACTTGGCAGACAAGACTTGACAGGCAAGGCTAGACAGACAAAACTAGACAGACAAGACTAGACAGACAAGACTAGACAGACAAGACTAGACAGACAAGACTAGACAGACAAGACTAGACAGACAAGACTAGACAGACAAGACTAGACAGACAAGACTAGACAGACAAGACTAGACAGAAAAGACTAGACAGACAAGACTAGACAGACAAGACTAGACAGACAAGACTAGACAGACAAGACTAGACAGACAAGACTAGACAGACAAGACTAGACAGACAAGACTAGACAGACAAGACTAGACAGACAAGGCTAGACAGACTAGACAGACAAGACTAGACAGACAAGACTAGACAGACAAGACTAGACAGACAAGACTAGACAGACAAGACTAGACAGACAAGACTAGACAGACAAGACTAGACAGACAAGACTAGACAGACAAGACTAGACAGACAAGACTAGACAGACAAGACTAGACAGACAAGACTAGACAGACAAGACTAGACAGACAAGACTAGACAGACAAGACTAGACAGACAAGACTAGACAGACAAGACTAGACAGACAAGACTAGACAGACAAGACTAGACAGACAAGACTAGACGGACAAGACTAGACAGACAAGACTAGACAGGCAAGACTAGACAGACAAGACTAGACAGACAAGACTAAACAGACAAGACTAGACAGACAAGACTAGACAGACAAGACTAGACGGACAAGACTAGATAGACAAGACTAGACAGACAAGACTAGACAGACAAGACTAGACAGACAAGAGTAGCAAGACAAGACTAGACAGACAAAGACAGATAAGGCTAGACTGGCAAGGCTATACAGACAAGGCTAGATAAGACTAGACAGACAAGATTAGAGAGGCAAGACTAGACAGTCAAGACTAGACAGTTAAGACTAGGCAGACTAGACTTGATAGACAAGACTTGGCAGACAAGACTTGACAGGCAAGGCTAGAAAGACAAAACTAGACAGACAAGACTAGACAGATAAGACTAGACAGACAAGACTAGACAGACAAGACTAGACAGACAAGACTAGACAGACAAGACTAGACAGACAAGACTAGACAGACAAGACTAGACAGACAATACTAGACAGACAAGACTAGACAGACAAGACTAGACAGACAAGACTAGACAGACAAGACTAGACAGACAAGACTAGACAGACAAGACTAGACAGACAAGACTAGACAGACAAGACTAGACAGACAAGACTAGACAGACAAGACTAGACAGACAAGACTAGACAGACAAGACTAGACAGACAAGACTAGACAGACAAGACTAGACAGACAAGACTAGACAGACAAGACTAGACAGACAAGACTAGACAGACAAGACTAGACAGACAAGACTAGACAGACAAGACTAGACAGACAAGACTAGACAGACAAGACTAGACAGACAAGACTAGACAGACAAGACTAGACAGACAAGACTAGACAGACAAGACTAGACAGACAAGACTAGACAGACAAGACTAGACAGACAAGACTAGACAGACAAGACTAGACAGACAAGACTAGACAGACAAGACTAGACAGACAAGACTAGACAGACAAGACTAGACAGACAAGACTAGACAGACAAGACTAGACAGACAAGACTAGACAGACAAGACTAGACAGACAAGACTAGACAGACAAGACTAGACAGACAAGACTAGACAGACAAGACTAGACAGACAAGACTAGACAGACAAGACAAGACTAGACAGACAAGACTAGACAGACAAGACTAGACAGACAAGACTAGACAGACAAGACTAGACAGACAAGACTAGACAGACAAGACTAGACAGACAAGACTAGACAGACAAGACTAGACAGACAAGACTAGACAGACAAGACTAGACAGACAAGACTAGACAGACAAGACTAGACAGACAAGACTAGACAGACAAGACTAGACAGACAAGACTAGACAGACAAGACTAGACAGACAAGACTAGACAGACAAGACTAGACAGACAAGACTAGACAGACAAGACTAGACAGACAAGACTAGACAGACAAGACTAGACAGACAAGACTAGACAGACAAGACTAGACAGACAAGACTAGACAGACAAGACTAGACAGACAAGACTAGACAGACAAGACTAGACAGACAAGACTAGACAGACAAGACTAGACAGACAAGACTAGACAGACCTAGACAGACAAGACTAGACAGACAAGACTAGACAGACAAGACTAGACAGATAAGACTAGACAGACAAGACTAGACAGACAAGACAAGACAGACAAGACTAGACAGACAAGACTAGACAGACAAGACTAGACAGACAAGACTAGACAGACAAGACTAGACAGAGAAGACTAGACAGGCAAGACTAGACAGACAAGACTAGACAGACAAGACTAAACAGACAAGACTAGACAGACAAGACTAGACAGACATGACTAGACAGACAAGACTAGACAGACAAGACTAGACAGACAAGACTAGACAGACAAGACTAGACAGACAAGACTAGACAGACAAGACTAGACAGACAAGACTAGACAGACAAGACTAGACAGACAAGACTAGACAGACAAGACTAGACAGACAAGACTAGACAGACAAGACTAGACAGACAAGACTAGACAGACAAGACTAGACAGACAAGACTAGACAGACTAGACAGACAAGACTAGACAGACAAGACTAGACAGACAAGACTAGACAGACAAGACTAGACAGACAAGACTAGACAGACAAGACTAGACAGACAAGACTAGACAGACAAGACTAGACAGACAAGACTAGACAGACAAGACTAGACAGACAAGACTAGACAGACAAGACTAGACAGACAAGACTAGACAGACAAGACTAGACAGACAAGACTAGACAGACAAGACTAGACAGACAAGACTAGACAGACAAGACTAGACAGACAAGACTAGACAGACAAGACTAGACAGACAAGACTAGACAGACAAGACTAGACAGACAAGACTAGACAGACAAGACTAGACAGACAAGACTAGACAGACAAGACTAGACAGACAAGACTAGACAGACAAGACTAGACAGACAAGACTAGACAGACAAGACTAGACAGACAAGACTAGACAGACAAGACTAGACAGACAAGACTAGACAGACAAGACTAGACAGACAAGACTAGACAGACAAGACTAGACAGACAAGACTAGACAACAAGACTAGACAGACAAGACTAGACAGACAAGACTAGACAGACAAGACTAGACAGACAAGACTAGACAGACAAGACTAGACAGACAAGACTAGACAGACAAGACTAGACAGACAAGACTAGACAGACAAGACTAGACAGACAAGACTAGACAGACAAGACTAGACAGACAAGACTAGACAGACAAGACTAGACAGACAAGACTAGACAGACAAGACTAGACAGACAAGACTAGACAGACAAGACTAGACAGACAAGACTAGACAGACAAGACTAGACAGACAAGACTAGACAGACAAGACTAGACAGACAAGACTAGACAGACAAGACTAGACAGACAAGACTAGACAGACAAGACTAGACAGACAAGACTAGACAGACAAGACTAGACAGACAAGACTAGACAGACAAGACTAGACAGACAAGACTAGACAGACAAGACTAGACAGACAAGACTAGACAGACAAGACTAGACAGACAAGACTAGACAGACAAGACTAGACAGACAAGACTAGACAGACAAGACTAGACAGACAAGACTAGACAGACAAGACTAGACAGACAAGACTAGACAGACAAGACTAGACAGACAAGACTAGACAGACAAGACTAGACAGACAAGACTAGACAGACAAGACTAGACAGACAAGACTAGACAGACAAGACTAGACAGACAAGACTAGACAGACAAGACTAGACAGACAAGACTAGACAGACAAGACTAGACAGACAAGACTAGACAGACAAGACTAGACAGACAAGACTAGACAGACAAGACTAGACAGACAAGACTAGACAGACAAGACTAGACAGACAAGACTAGACAGACAAGACTAGACAGACAAGACTAGACAGACAAGACTAGACAGACAAGACTAGACAGACAAGACTAGACAGACAAGACTAGACAGACAAGACTAGACAGACAAGACTAGACAGACAAGACTAGACAGACAAGACTAGACAGACAAGACTAGACAGACAAGACTAGACAGACAAGACTAGACAGACAAGACTAGACAGACAAGACTAGACAGACAAGACTAGACAGACAAGACTAGACAGACAAGACTAGACAGACAAGACTAGACAGACAAGACTAGACAGACAAGACTAGACAGACAAGACTAGACAGACAAGACTAGACAGACAAGACTAGACAGACAAGACTAGACAGACAAGACTAGACTAGACAGACAAGACTAGACAGACAAGACTAGACAGACAAGACTAGACAGACAAGACTAGACAGACAAGACTAGACAGACAAGACTAGACAGACAAGACTAGACAGACAAGACTAGACAGACAAGACTAGACAGACAAGACTAGACAGACAAGACTAGACAGACAAGACTAGACAGACAAGACTAGACAGACAAGACTAGACAGACAAGACTAGACAGACAAGACTAGACAGACAAGACTAGACAGACAAGACTAGACAGACAAGACTAGACAGACAAGACTAGACAGACAAGACTAGACAGACAAGACTAGACAGACAAGACTAGACAGACAAGACTAGACAGACAAGACTAGACAGACAAGACTAGACAGACAAGACTAGACAGACAAGACTAGACAGACAAGACTAGACAGACAAGACTAGACAGACAAGACTAGACAGACAAGACTAGACAGACAAGACTAGACAGACAAGACTAGACAGACAAGACTAGACAGACAAGACTAGACAGACAAGACTAGACAGACAAGACTAGACAGACAAGACTAGACAGACAAGACTAGACAGACAAGACTAGACAGACAAGACTAGACAGACAAGACTAGACAGACAAGACTAGACAGACAAGACTAGACAGACAAGACTAGACAGACAAGACTAGACAGACAAGACTAGACAGACAAGACTAGACAGACAAGACTAGACAGACAAGACTAGACAGACAAGACTAGACAGACAAGACTAGACAGACAAGACTAGACAGACAAGACTAGACAAACAAGACTAGACAGACAAGACTAGACAGACAAGACTAGACAGACAAGACTAGACAGACAAGACTAGACAGACAAGATTAGACATACAAGACTAGACAGACAAGACTAGACAGACAAGACTAGACAGACAAGACCAGACAGACAAGACCAGACAGACAAGACCAGACAGACAAGACCAGACACACAAGACCAGACAGACAAGACCAGACAGACAAGACTAGACAGACAAGACTAGACAGACAAGACTAGACAGACAAGACTAGACAGACAAGACTAGACAGACAAGACTAGACAGACAAGACTAGACATACAAGACTGGACAGACTAGACAGACAAGACTAGACAGACAAAACTAGACAAACAAGATTAGACAGACAAGACTAGACAGACAAGACTAGACAGACAAGACTAGACAGACAATACTAGACAGACAAGACTAGACAGGCAAGACTAGACGGACAAGACTAGACAGATAAGACTAGACAGACAAGACTAGAGAGACAAGACTAGATAGACGAGACTAGACAAACAAGACAAGATACACAAGATTATACAAACAAGACTAGACAGTCTAGAGTAAGCAGACAAGACAAGACTGGACAGACAAATCTATACAGACAAGACTAGACAGTCTAGAGTAGGCAGACAAGACTAGATAGACAATAGTAGACAGACAAGGCTTGGTAGACAAGACTGGACCAATAAGACTAGACAGACAAGACTAGACAGACACGACTAGACATACAGGATTAGACACCCAAGTTTAGACATTCAGAATCTTTTGTATTGCGGTTTAATTAATAGATTTGTAATACTTTCATCTATTTGAATTAAGAGTGTGGGAATTAATAGATTTTCTAGTGCGTGCAAAGTGAGCAGGCTGGAGAAGGAGACCGTGAAAAGGAATCTGGAACAATGGGGAGATGAGAATAAACGGGTTTTTCTTTCCAGCAACCCTTTTATCTAATGACGTCCAGAAAAAAAGCCGCTAATCCAATTTATTAACTCTCTATGTCCAGTTTTTCCAGCGCTTCCTCTTTTCTCTTACCAGACTTTCTACTCCACTTAAGGCAATCACATAACAATAAAATCCAATAACAGTTACAATTTAAATTTATTTATTTCAGTCTTGTCTGGTCTTTTCTGGTTTTGTTTGGTCTTTTCTGGTCTTGTCTGGTCTTGAATTGTCTTGTCTGGTCTTGTCTGGTAGTGTGTGTTAATGTCTGGTCTCGTCTGATATTGTCTGGTCTTGTATGGTCTTGTCTGCTCTTGTCTCGTCTTGTCTGGTTATGTCTGGTGTTCTCTGGTCTTGTCTGTTTTGTCTGGAATTGTCTGATCTTTTCTGGTCTTGTCTGGTCTTGACAGGTTTTGCCTGGTCTTGTCTGGTTTTGTCTGGTTTTGTCTGGTCGTGTCTGGTCTTGTCTGTTGTTGGCTGGTCCTATCTAATCTATGTCTGGTCTTGTCTTGTCCTTTTTTTTGTACGTGCTGGAGGTGAAAATCTGCAAACAGACACTACCCGACCCTTGCCGAGTTGTATTGTAGGGCTGCCCCCCCAAAAGGTGTAACCCACTAAAAACTCACACCAATCAGACCCCCCCCCCCCCCCCCAGCTAAAAACCGTAAACGTGATGGAATCCAAAATTTGGCATAACTTCATCAAGGTCTTGTCTTGTCCTGGTCTGGTCTTCTCTGGTTTTGTCTCGTCTTCTTGTTCTTGTCTTATCTGGTCATCTCTGCACTTGCCTTTGTCTGATCTTGTCTGGTCTTGTTTCTTCTTGTCTAGTTTTTTGACCTTGACAGCTTTGTCTGATCTTATCTAACACATATTCCAAATATATATTGAAATATTTTGAATGACATCAAAGCTAGAAATTACAATATTTGTTTTCGACAACAATTGCAAGATCTCAGTTATTGTGGGTATTTTTCTGCTGAATTTTGGCTATTATTTAGTGGCACAAGGTAAATTGTTTTAATGGTTTGTTTGTCTGTGTGTTAGAGGTCAGAGGAAACGAATCGAAGCAACGATTTCGCGAGATTTGTGGAAAAAAAAAACATTTGCAACAACAAGCCACCAATTTGTTTAATCTGCCCGTCTGTCCAATTATTGGCGTAAACAGTAATTACTTGGACGTTGTTAACACATATTTAATTACCTGATTTGGTTTAATGAAGTAATTTATGTATGAATTGGGGTGATGATTAGTTTGCAAATACGACTGAATTTAAAAAAGAAATAATTTTAATAATTTCGGTTCAATTTTAATTCAATTTAATTTCGGTTAAATTTTATAAAAATTCGGTTCAATTTTGTTCATAATGATGGGTGTTCTGCTTTGTGCAGGTTCCATTCTGCCTCCTCCACTTAACTCTATTCATAGCCTTTTTCATATCCATGTAAAGGAATGTATCCTTTACATGAATATGAAGAGAAAGGCTATGAATAGACTACCCTTAGAGTACCCTTCTTTCAGATCGTCAACCATTTTCACTTTTCTTCTACCTCTATTCCCCACACCCTCCACAGTTCCCTCGATTACTTCTCTCAACAAATAACTCCCTCTCAACACATGCCCAAGCCACAGTCGTAGATTTTCAAGCTTTTCCCTCTTTTAGTAGACTTCTGACGTTACAAGTTCCTATTCTCAATTTACCTTTCTCATTTTCTTCTTAAATGCATTCTTCGGACACTGTCCACCCCGGAGATTTTAGTTGGTGACTATTTAACCTCCGGATAATTGGTTATTCGAGGAATCCATATTTATTTTCACCTTTTCCAGGCATTTTGTCATGGGATACCGTGAGATACCATCCTTAATGAAGTGGTTTCCCCTTGCCTTCTCCATCCTGATTCCGTTGATTCTAGTGAATCAATGGCATCAATTCCGTCTGTGGGGGTGATTTCTCACTCGCTAGACAACACAGTGCCCCAGCCCTATACCCGCTCATCCGCCATCCACGGATGCCGTTGGCACTTGTTACCCCTATACCAACTTCTTATCCCGGAAGTCCCTCGGTCGATATATCAAAATGAAATTTTGACATTCTCAGAAAATTTACATTTACATTTATACATTACATTTACAATTAACACAAAATTTGGTCTTTCTCCACAATATTCTGTTTACAATACACTAATCACTAAAAAGGGTCACTATTTGCACAATTTTTTACTTTAATTTCGCATTATATCTCTCACAAATTAGATATTTTTCGGAGCAAAGATAAACAACTCCTTAACGAATTTTGTGAAAGTGTGCCAAAATATAAAGTTAAAATGTAGAGAAAAGACCAAAGGGTATAGCCGGATATACTTATGGAATTAGCCCCCGCGGAGTTTTCTCCTGGTACTTTGTGGATCCTTTTTGAACCAAATAAAAATAATTATGACAAAATTTGAGCTCTTTATCCGTTATCGAGATATTCAAAAAAACCTACTTTTTAGATTTTATTTTTTTCCCCATAGAAAAATTTAAATCTAATAAGCGCCGATATTTTTCCCAATACTTACGAGTACTAGGCATGAAAAAATTTGTTTGTTATGATTCCCAGATGAAAAGCCGATTTTTAAGAAAAGAAATAAAATTAAAATAATTTTTTGGCCGTATTTTTGAAAAGTGTCATCGGCTAAATTTTATCAGAAAATGTATTCTGTACTCCTTTATACTCAGAATTTTTTTCAATTTTTTTGATTTGGTGGAACAATGTGAAAAAAATTTAAAGCGATCTTACATTCCGATAAACATATATTATTGCTACAAGAAGAAGAAATGATAATTGAAAACAAACGTTTACAAAAGGCTATCGACCAATAGGTATTTCCGACCAGGAGTTTACATTTACATTTTAATACTCAGAATAATTTTATACAAAAAAAACACTGCTAAATTTACAGATTTTGAAGGGTATTGCTAGAAAAATACATAAAAATTTGTTTCTGACTGAAAGAATATGTCAGTTAATTTTTGTCACTGTCTTTCATTTACTACAGCGTTAATATTTTTTTCTGTACACAGAATATTTCGGCAGACCTTATTATTTTAGCCAATATCGAGCATAGGAAAGATATAAACATCCAATAGTACGCCTTCCATTAGCACAATCACAACAATATCGTCTAATACCAGAGATTTCATACTTTTTCCAGAGAGATTTCATGAAAGATTTAGGGAGTAGTTTATGATGTAAAAGCTTGAACTTTTGCTTGATATTACCATGAACTGCTTCAACTACTCAAATATTTGTGCTGTACTTTGTAGTGCACTACACCATTTGTAGTGCATATTGTAAATGGTTTGCACAGAGGTCAATTTTTTACCAGAATATGATCATCTCTGGTATTCATTTGTAATTTTTTTATGGAGAATATATGTTCCATCACAAATAAATACCAGTTGGTCATCTTTTAGTTCATATAATTTTCTAGCTATGTTTGAAGCATTAGAAAGTAAAGTTTCTCTATTGACAGCGTCAAAATTCAATGGCAAAACGTCTTGTTCATTAGTGAGTTCATTACTTCATCACAGTAGTCAGATACCATTTGTGGGACTGTCATATCTCGTACCTGTGCTGCAGACTCAGGAAGACAATTTATAAGTTTGTCCAACTGAGATCTGTACTATCTGCGGAGCAGGTGAGAATGGTTTTCCTGGCGTTGGTCAAGTCCATTGTTGAGTATGGGATTGTGGGTTAGAGCAATTGTGGGCAGACTGTGCTAGAACCGCTAAATTTGGTGTATAAAAGAATAATCAAAATTTGTCTAAAAAACCACTTGATTATCCCTCAGCTTTTCTTTTTGCTGAATTTCGAACTTTAAATATTCAAAATTTGTTTATATTAAATTCACTAAAATTCATTCATAAGCACCAGTCTGACTTCCCAGTGACCCCGGCCTCAATCACGCGACTCGCAGACAACAAAGCATGCCCCTGTACGAGCTTCGCAGCCTAACCTCCTTGGCTGAGAGGCACGTTGCACGCTGGGGACCCAGACTTTACAATCGCCTACCTGAGGAAGTCTCCTTGTCTATGAGGTATAACCGTTACTGCGGTGTAATAGAACGATTGATTCCAAATACATTTAGCAGAACTTCTTAATATTTTTATTTTATTTTATACATTTTCCAAAAATTAATAACAGTGACAAAGAATTATTTTATTTTAATTATTTTATTGAAGTGAAAACTTCTATAACCACGCTGAATGACATTTGGGTAGAGGGTAAACTCATAGATTTGCGTCATCGTTATCAATAGCTGCGTTCTATAAATAAAATTTCTATTACTCAAAGATGTGTTCAAAAGAACACATCTATACGCATATGTTTAAAGTTGGCTCTGAATGTCAAACTTAATAATCAAAGTTTTTGGCAGTGTTGACAGAACCTAGCGCCTCTAAGGAAATATCAACGCCTATAATCAGTGTGCAGTACAAGAGTAAGTACTTTTGACGGATGTACTAGTAGATAGACTAGTGCCGGACTATTTGAATGTTCAGATTACTGGATTGTATCGAACATTGTATTCATAGTAAATCACGAATCAGACCCATCAAAGTTTTAGGCAACCAAATATACTCGTGTGCTCTCCAAAAGAAGTAAATTCCAAAATAAAATTAATTGTCAGCGATATAGAGATAAGAATAAGAAAAAAGCTCTTGCAATAGTTAATTCAGAAATTTCTAAACATAGAAAAATCACAGCTGAGAAGGTGGAAAAATTTAAACGTCGTAAAGAATATTCCAAACAAAAATTAATTTACATACAGAAAAATCTTCAAAAGCAGTTATAAGGCATGTTTCTAAAAGTCAAAATTTCCATAACTCACAAATTACAGACTCGACAACAAGAAATGTGCCATATATCCTACCAATTCATTTTGCTGACCTATCAACACAGAATCAACCAAACATTCCGGATTCAAATTCATATTATGATTATAACATTATCATTCATTCTCCTTCAGAAGGGAGTTATGTTCCAGAATTACATAAAACAATACTACCAAACTATGTACCAAATTTGATTATAGTCCGGTCATTTTAGACATAAAAATAGTGATCAAATAAAAAAAATTCCGACAGAGCCAAATCTTCGTAGAGACCTTAGGTTTACCACAAGGAATAAAGTGTCAAAAGTCCCCATCAGTCCCATGTGAGCTTAGGGACTTATTCGGGGCCCAAGTCAAAATTTTAGGTTTTTTGGATTTTTCTCGAAAACGGTAAGTTTTATCGAAAAAGTACCGAGCAAAAGTTGTAGATCTTAAAATTCTCTATAAAAATGGTCCCTATGATTTTTTCTCTAAGACCCACTATTTCCCAGATATTGCGCTTGTAAGAATCACGTTCTACATAATATGCACACATTTCCGCACCACCTGTGAGGTAGTGTACTCGGCGCGTTTTTTTTAACGTGGTATCCCCGGGAGGCCTATTCCACGAACCTTTATGACGTTATTTTCAGGAACAATAATTATTTAATAGTATGAAGATTATTGATATGGGTTACTGAGTTTAACTGTCGTTCTAACTTTTTTTTATTACTTTAATCTGACTCACACTCTTCATATTCAACTTTAACAATCATGTTTTCTTCAATTTCTTCTTGTTCTTCTTCTTCTCCTTCCTGTTAATGAACGCTTAGAAATTGTTCAAATGAAGATGAATCAGTTGTCTCTTCATCAAAATCACATGAATCTTCCTCTCTTGTATTTAATTGAACATTTGAGCAAGAGACACCTTGGCAATTGGTACACGCTGGAGAACTGAAGAAATACAACTATTGTAGTGGGATGTTGATTTATTAGTACTACTCACTGCAAGGACTCCATACTATCTGATAAAATTATTTACTTTTTAAAACCTGGGAAGGCGCAGCAACGGACAGAAATATATTCTTCTAAAAGCTTATCAGCTTATCCAAAATGCCAAAACTTTATTTTATTTTTACATGCGATAACCGGATGCGATACTACGTCAGCAATGTTTAGAAGGGGCAAAAATTCAGTATTAAAATTATTTGAAAAAAATGATTTGATTGACTGCGCAAAAGTATTTACAGAAATTAATTCTTCACCTAAAATACTAATTACTAAAGGAATTCGGTTTCTTCTTGCGGTTTATGGAGCTCCAAAAAAAATTGATTGCATAGATACGTACAGATATTTAACATTTGTAAAAAATACACGAAACAAAAAGCAAGTACAGCTATCTTGTCTTCCTCCAACATCGGCATCTGCTAGTCAACATTTGTTTCGAGTATACTATCAAGTACAGACATGGCAAGGCAATGAACTGAACCCTGAAGACTGGGGCTGGAAATTGATAAATAATACTTTGGAACCGATTCGAACTTTACTGCCCCCTGCTCCAGAAAAACTTCTTAAAACTATTTTCTGCAATTGCAAGAAAGGTTGTAGTGCCAAATGTGGCTGTAAAAAAGTAGGGTTGCAGTGTTCTCCAGCGTGTACCAACTGCCAAGGTGTCTCTTGCTCAAATGTTCAATTAAATACAAGAGAGGAAGATTCATGTGATTTTGATGAAGAGACAACTGATTCATCTTCATTTGAACAATTTCTAAGCGTTCATTAACAGGAAGGAGAAGAAGAAGAACAAGAAGAAATTGAAGAAAACATGATTGTTGAAGTTGAATATGAAGAGTATGAGTCAGATTAAAGTAATAAAAAAAAGTTAGAACGACAGTTAAACTCATTAACCCATATCAATAATCTTCATACTATTAAATAATTATTGTTCCTGAAAATAACGTCATAAAGGTTCGTGGAATAGGCCTACCGGGGATACCACGTTAAAAAAAAACGCGCAGAGTACACTACCTCACAGGTGGTGTGGAAATGTGTGCATATTATGTAGAACGTGATTCTTACAAGCGCAATATCTGGGAAATAGTGGGTCTTAGAGAAAAAATCATAGGGACCATTTTTATAGAGAATTTTAAGATCTACAACTTTGCTCTGAGGTACTTTTTCGATAAAACTTACCGTTTTCGAGAAAAATCCAAAAAACCTAAAATTTTGACCTTGGGCCCCGAATAAGTCCCTAAGCTCACATGGGACTGATGGGGACTTTTGACACTTTATTCCTTGTGGTAAACCTAAGGTCTCTACGAAGATTTGGCTCTGTCGGAATTTTCTTTATTTCAATTGTCTAAAATGACCGGACTATTAATTAACATACTGATAAATCCTCAAAACCAGTTTTAAAGCTTTTTTTCCAAAAGTTTTCATTTCAGTCGGCAGTGCCTGACTGCCTATATATATTTTTTTTAATTTTGTACTAGTGTAAAGTTTTATTTTTATTTTTCATTCTTAGATAAAAGAAGATACATTTTATTTGTTTTAAAAGACTCCTTGCTACGCACGGGTACTGCCTTTGTGGCCAGTATTTTCTGTAAATATTTGTTATTGTGTATTTGTGTATTTAAAAGAAATACATTTGTTTTGATTTTTTTTGAAAATTCCTTCATGGGCCAAACCAAAAATGAAGATTATTGGATAGCTTGAGTGACATTACGATTTTTTCAAATGAATTCTTGCATGATTTGGTTTTATTGTTTTAGGATTTGTTTTAGTTATTTGAGTGTAAATTTAGTCGAAAAATATTATTTGTATGTATAAATTGTATGTAACATAAAAAAAAAATTGTTTTTAATTTTTTTTACATTGTTCCACTAAATCAAAAAAATTAAAAAAATTCCTGAGTATAAAGGACTACAGAAGACATTTCCGACTAAAATTGGCAGATGACACTTTTCCAAAAATACGGTCAAAAAAAGACTTCAGTTTTATTTATTTCCTTTAAAATCGACTTTCGATCTGAGATTCATAACAAACAATTTTTTTCAAGCCTTTTACTCGTAAGTATTGGGGGAAAAACGGCGCTTATTAAATTTCAATTTTACTATGGAAAAAAAAATAAAATTGAAAAACTATTTTTTTTTTAATATCTCGATAACGGCTTGAGATAAAAAGCTCAAATTTTGACTGAATTGTTTTTATTTGGTAGCAAAACTATCTACAAAATATGAAGAGAAAACTCGGCTGGGGCAAAATTTCATATACATATTCGGCTATACCAGGGGTCGGCAACCTTTTACCCGTGGTGTGCCAAGCCATTCTACCAATATGATAAAGGGTGCTGCCAGAATTTTAACTTATATAATGGGGTTTTAGAGGAGAAAAAATGTATACCAAATTTATCTATTAAACATATTTATTAAAAAAATAACATAAATTAAAAATTTTTAATGCAAACCTTGTCCCTGCACATTTTTGCTTAATATTTCAATATCAGGGGTATAATTTTCGACTTTTAATTTCAAACAAGATTCTGAATGTTCATTTGTTAAACGACTTCTTTGTGGACTCAAAATATGTTTCATATGAGAAAAAATTTGTTCACAGAGATATGTGGAACCAAAAGCAGAAAGGAGAGCACATGCATTTTTTTTTAAACAATAAAATCTTTCCGGCAATGACATCCAACAATTTAATATAGCAGTCGATTTTTCCATAGAGTCATCTTCCAGATTTTTTCGTAATTCCTTAAATTTTGTTTTCCATAATTCTGAAGATATTAGTTCGATAAGTTCCATTTCAAAATTATCAACATTCATCCACTTAAAAATTGAAAAATCAAACGGTATTATTAATGGATCTATTAAATCTGGTTTTATCAGGAAGGAAAATATAGGCAAATGAGCTTCAAAGTCTTTGCATCTTCTGGAAAATTCATCTTTGCGTGCTTCAACGTAGGTTTTAAGTTCATCTTTGTCTATGGTCGATTTATTTGCAAGCGCTTTAACATTTGGGAAGTATTTGTAGGTACTAGTATTAATATCACATAAAAATACATTTAATTTTGTAGCAAATCCTGTCCAATATTCAAAAAGTTCGAGCACAGTTTGGCGCTTTCCTTGCAATCTTAAGTTTAGTTCCTTGAGATGTTTAGTTATATCAGTCAGTAACATCAATTTGCAAAACCATTCTTTATCGTTCAATTCGGGGAAATGTTGTTCCTTTTCATTAAGAAAAACTTTAATGTGTTCCAGACAGGACACAAACTTATTCAAGACATTGCCTCGACTAAGCCAACGAACATGGCTGTATAAGGGGAGGTCGACATATTCACTTTCCATTTCTTCTAAAAGAGTTTTAAATTGCCTGTGTGTCAATGAAGAGCGAGACACTATGAAATTAACTATTTTAACAACAGTGTCCATTACAGGAATTAAGCGCTGTGACGAAATTTTGGCAACTAAACTTTCCTGGTGTATTATACAATGAAAGTTCAATATTTTATGTCCAATATGATTTTCAAGAAGTTTAACAAATCCTTTATCCTTGCCAACCATTGCAGGTGCGCCGTCAGTAGTTACACAAAATATTTTTTTGATATTAATTTTCTTGCTGTCAAAATAATTTATGAATGAAGCAAGAATATCCTGCCCCTTAGTTGTCCCAGACAGAGGAATCAAATTGCACAATTCTTCATAAACTTGACCTTTATCACAATACCGTACAAATACTTCAAGCCGCGCAATATCATTTACATCTGTACTTTCATCAACAGCGACGCTAAATGCAACAGATTCTTGTAGTCCAGAATTCTGTTTTGTTGTCACATTGTCTGCCATTTCAGTTATTCTTCTTTCAATCGTTCGCGCAGAAGCCGGTATTTCTCGAATTCGGGATAGTATGGTTTGTTGGTTAGGTAAATCGCTAAACAACTTTTCTGCACTTTTTATAAAGATTTCTTTTATATATTCCCCATCTGTAAAGGGTTTGCCTTTGGCAGCTATGCAATGAGCAATTGCGAACCTGCATTCTGTCGCCTTAGGCTTCGTTCCAGTTATTCCACAAAAAAAGCTACTTGTTTCTTATAACCAGAAACAGCTCTCCTTATAGTTTCACATTTCTTATCGTTGCTATTAAATGTGGACTGATGTTTGGTTTGGAAATGTCTTTGTACGCTTGACGTGCGGCATACGACACTTTCGTGACATATCACACATACAGCACGATCCTTTTGTTGTATAAATCCATATTCATTCGTCCAATAGTCTTGAAACCCGCGAATATTTAGTTTTTGTTTCTTTGCCTCCATATGATTAAATATGGATTAAAAATAACAAATATTAAACCAATAAGATACAAGTCTTACAAAAAAAGTTAGAACGGAAAGTAACGACCAGTATTAAACGAAATGCAAGTTTTACTGGATTGCAGGCAAATATGCGCAGCACAAAACGAGAAAGAGAGGGGCGAATGTATTCCGGCTTGAACATTCGTATAAGTCCGCTTCGATAACTAGTCGGTGCTGCGCATGTTTCATTCATTTTGCTCCAAATGCGTTTCCACAAAAGCATCGCGCAGATTTTCGTGACATTGGCAAGCCTCCTTAGATAAATTATATAATTAAACATTTTCTCTTATTTAAAAATCACTTCATCTCGATATTTTCACGATTTCCCTGATTACTAGAGGTCAGAAAAAAATACGGTGCCGTATTTTTTTTCGAAAACCCGTATTTTTGATGTTGTTGTAATAAGCTAAATTAAATATTTTATGTAAATATTAAAAAAAACGGCCCTCATGAAAAATTTAAACAAATATTCGGCGTTAACTGAATTTATAAAAGGTGAAATTTTGCTTTGAAATCTTTGATAAGGGCATTTATATTCATAAAAAATAGTTGTTAAAAAATTATTTTTTGATTTTTTTACTAGTAAATTTATAGCAAATTCAGACCCCCCCCCCACAAAAAAAACCGTTTTTATTCAGTTATAGCAAAGACAACAAAGTGAACATTCGCTAGGAATACCGTATTTTACCCCCTAAATATATATTATAATTAAATTATATAATATTATTTTAAAATACCGTATTTTTCACCGTATTTATTCCGAACTCTGCTATTTACTTGCCATTCAGTGCCATTTCAGACCATTCTTGCCATTCAGTGCCATTCAGAAACTCGTCGCGTGCCAAGCCTGGCACGCGTGCCATAGGTTGCCGACGCCTGGGCTATACCCTTCAATAATTTCTGAAATAGTCCACTTCAAATTTTGTTAAACTGTGCCATAATTATAGTTTGCTTAAATGTTTTACCAAGACTAATTTTAATAATTTCTGAAAGAATTCAGATCAAATTTTGGTAAACATAAAATTTGCTTAAATGTCCAGACAAATAGAGAGACAGGCAAACAAGACTAGACAGATAAGACTGTACCCGACCATAACTCCCATTTACAAAAACGGGGACAATAACAACCTCGAAAATTACAGACTTGTAAGCATCTTATCTTCTTTTGCAAACAATTTATAAAAGGTGTTTTGAATTAGAATGGAGGGTTTTATTCAAAATACAATATCCTCTCTAGATCAAAACATGGTTTTGTCAATGGCATTTCTATACTCTGAAACTGCGTGCTTTGATTTTACAGAAAATATCTACTAACAACTAAATAAAAACTATGCACCTGCCGGTTTACTGTTAGACTTGTCTTATGATACTTATGAGACTTATGATACTGTGGATCGTCATATATTGGCAACGAAATTTGAAAAACTGGGGATAAGAGGAATCCCTTTACAGTGGATATAGTCATACTTAAATCATCGTAAACAGTGCACCAAGCTAGAAACACCAAATGGCACCTTCATATCAGACACGAGAACTGTAAAAATGGGGATACCACAAGGTAGTTTTACTAGTAGTTTTACTAGTATTTTGTGCCCTCTCCTGTTCATCATGTATATTAACGACTTACCAACAGCAATTCCTAATAAGCAGATAGACCTGGATCCATACACCATTATCTAATGGTGCAAGTAACGGTCCTGTGTAGGATCTGGGACCTCCTCCCACAGCCTACACTTGTGGTTGGTGTCTTGACCGTAGACGCAAGTGTAGGGAGCCCTTACAGTTTTTAACGTGGTCTAAGAGCCACTTTTAGGGGAAGTTTCGTGGCAGATTTTTACTGTGGTGACTTTGCCAGAGCCATCTACAGGAGAACGGTGGCTTATTTTTACCATGTCTGACACCTTGATTACTAGGCCACCGCCGCCTCAAATAAGCTTAATAATAAAGCAGATTCAAATGTTAAATTATGCGGACGACACAAGTGTTTTACTAAAAAATCAGTGCGTTAAAGACATACAAAGTAATGCAGCGTCAATAATCAATTCACTAAAATCAAGGTTTAATAATAATCGGTTGATTAAAATAAAAAGAAAACGAATGTGATTATCTTTAAAATATGTAGAAGCCAGAAAATATATCACATACCTAAATATTGATGGTAAGGTTTTGGATGTAGGAAAATGTGTAAATATCTTAAGACTTCATCTAGACCAGTGATTCTCAACGACTGTGCCGCGGCACTTTTAAGTGCCGCCACTTAAACTTACTTTTACTACTTACTTTTTTTTTACAAATCTCATGATTTTTGTCGGAGAAATCTTTCCGCGTCACCATCTAACAATAATTCTTCGGATGTATCCACTTACGATTAATAAAACACAAATTAATTACACACAATAAATACTCTAAGCAAAATTTTGACGCATGAATCAACAACTTAATTGTCGCCATGAGAACACCACAATCATGACCCTTTTCTTTGAATTGTTTCTTGTTTAAACAAAATCAAAATTCAATAAAAGTTTGTATTTCCCTCGCGGCTAAAGCTAAGGTTTAACTCGCGAATTCAAATTGAATTTATCAATCCGCTCGTTAAACCTTAATTTTATACCCTTTCATAATAAATGAGTATTAAACTCATTTTATTGTCAGTGATCCTCCAAATTTTGATGTTGTTGAAAGTGTACCGCATGAGAAAAAAGGTTGAGGATCACTGATCTAGACAACATGGGTCGTCCCATATAGCGAGTTTGTTGCCGAAACTTAACAAAGCAACATATGCATTAAGAATGTTACAAGGTTACGCGAATCTTGGAGTTTTAAGAACAGGGTATTTCTCAAACTTTCATTCCAACCTGCGATTTGGAATAATTTGTTGGGTTAGTGCTAGAGATTGTAATGATTTTTTTAAAACGCATAAACGGGCATTCAGAATTTCAAGGGGTTAAGAAAATACAATAACAGGAATGCACCAATATACTTTCTAAAACTGACATACGAAGGTTCCTAAACTCCACATCTACCATGCTCCCTATAATAGAGTCGCCTTTATTCGTCCCTCCTTATTTCAATATGGGGGGGAGGAGGGTTATGAACCCCAAAACCTGTCTTTTGTATATGTTTGAGTATAAAAGTAAGTTTATCTACGACCACTATTGTAAATGCCCATTATTCTACACTTCGTGTACTATGTAAATACATCCTAACACACACGTATGCAACAGTCCGCGATTAATGATAAGTTATGATTGATAACACACACGTGTGTTTGGTTTACAATTCGTTCATTGGTTGAGAGCTGCTACTACGTGCTCATACGTTCAGCGCCCCCCGTGCCACAATTCAAACTAACGAAAATTGACATTGTGTACATTGGGTTGCCTATATCTATGAGCACTCTTATTCCAGTTTAATCCTAATAAGTACTAAATAATAAGGTATGTAACCATTATGAATGGATTTCTTTTCATTTCTCTCAAGTTTAATAATATCAAGTAACAGTTATACATGAAAATACAACTGTTTGCTTATTATAATGTTAAATAATGTAACCTAACCTAATAACAAATAAATTTGTTACATCAAACATATTTTTCTTATTAAAATGTAACAAATTTGTGCGGTCGTAGATAAAGTATAGTACATAACTCGAGTTATAAGTCAATTACGTAATCGCGGAATTACGCACTCTCCGCTACGCGGGTCGTGCCAAATATGCTTCTTACAACTCTCGTTACACAATATACTATTATAAAACGCAGAAACGGGCACTCAGAATTTGATATAAATTAAAACATAATGAATCTTGTAGAGACAAATTTAGTTATGCTAGAATACTAATGGTAACGGGCGCTTATATTTATGAATTGTTATTGTTTATGTTTAAGTATAAAAATAAGTTTAAGAAACATCTAGTTTCACATGAACTAAACACTAGACAAGGACTCATACTTTACAACACGCCTCAACACAAGTTAGCGATGAGTGAGAGAAGTCCCATATACACCGCTATTAAAACGCTTGTTGTCAAATTCAACGTATAATTGTAAACTTTCTTTTTTTTTTCAAAACAACTCGCGGATATGTTTATGAATTTATATTATGGTTTTGCAAAAAGTTGAAAATTGTCAAACTGGAATTTTCCTTAACTTGCCCTTCACACACGCGAAAAACAAACTTTGTTTTCTTACTCTACGCAATATACTGTGTCTTTTTATATACAACACGTACAATATTAGCGACTTTTCTGGGAAAATTTTCATTAAAAACCCAATCATTTTTTGAAACCTCATCTCACCCATCTATAAAAATTTGATTCATCCGAGCGAATCCACCCGAATTCAACTTTCAACACAGACACATTTCATACACCAACAGTAATACTTGCAACAAAGTTAGAATAATACAATATTAATCCATGAATAAATCAACTGATAAATTCAATTCATACCCCAAAATAGCTTATTGAATATTTATTTGGTCTCAATATACAGCTATTTTCTATTTGTGGAATTATTATTATATGTGTGGATTATCGGACTATTTCCCCGATAAACTACACGCCGGAAAATATTCCACACAAGGTTAAAGGAGGAAAAAACGCCAATAAAAACATGTTGAGGTTTAAATATACAGTTATTTATAAACCATGTTAGTTTATATTTACAATGAAACGTATTCTGTTATTGAAGCTACACAAAAAAGCAAAACATTAAAATTAATAAATATTAGCTTCATTTTCTTGTAAAAAGCTTTCGCTCCCCGTATCACCCCCTTAGAAACGAAATTTAATTTGCAAAACCCACTCACAGACATTAAGCAGAAACTAACGCAAAACTAACGCACTAATAAAATTATAAGCCTTCTGCACACAAAGTGTCTATTTTGGATCAATTCCCTTCGCTCAATATCACAAATTAGCCGATAAAACGGGGAAGTAGCGCATTTCCACTGTGTACCAAAACTTGCTCGAAACGTAATTACGCGCGACTGATGTGTATACATTGTTCCACAGTTTTTGACTCAATTAGTTCTACGAATATCGAACCAACTTTACCTAAACATACTACAACAAAGCTATTATTGTCGTCATTCAATTACGGATTACCGGGAAGACACTACAACACCATTATCCACGCAGCAAAATTATAATACAATTCCGTCTTGAAATAACATACTAAACGAAGTTAATCCAATACACCAAATCCTGTTGATATTCTAATCGCGTGTTTATTGAATCATGTGAGTGGCTAACCGTTTATCAATGTTCACGCGTGTCTGGCCGACAATAGCGCGTCCTGAGACTGAAATCACTATCTAAACTCCATCAAAGCGACTAACCGACGGGGTTAATAATCAATCAACGATACATAATGAACTGCCCTTATCTCCACCACTGATACAATACGAAACCAGCTCGCTGAAACAATACGCATCTCGCCAAAAAATCACAATACTAGACTTGTTTATGATAATTCTAGTTGCAATTGATAAGCTTACACTTGATTGATCCTTCTAGTCCTCTGCATCTAATCTTGTCAGTCTAGCCTAGACAGACTAGGCAGACAAGACTAGACAGATAAGATTAGGAAGACAAGACTAGATAGACAAGACTAGACAGACAAGACTAGACAGACAAGACTAGACAGACAAGACTAGACAGACAAGACTAGACAGACAAGACTAGACAGACAAGACTAGACAGACAAGACTAGACAGACAAGACTAGACAGACAAGACTAGACAGACAAGACTAGACAGACAAGACTAGACAGACAAGACTAGACAGACAAGACTAGACAGACAAGACTAGACAGACAAGACTAGACAGACAAGACTAGACAGACAAGACTAGACAGGCAAGACTAGACAGACAAGACTAGACAGACAATACTAGACCGACAATCGTATCTGTCTAGTCTTGTCTATCTAGTCTTGTCGTCTAGCCTTGTCTGTCTTGCCTTGTCTGCCTTGTCTGTCTAGTCTTGTCTGTCTAGTCTTGTCTGTCTAGTCTTGTCTGTCTAGTCTTGTCTGTCTAGTCTTGTCTGTCTAGTCTTGTCTGTCTAGTCTTGTCTGTCTAGTCTTGTCTGTCTAGTCTTGTCTGTCTAGTCTTGTCTGTCTAGTCTTGTCTGTCTAGTCTTGTCTGTCTAGTCTTGTCTGTCTAGTCTTGTCTGTCTAGTCTTGTCTGTCTAGTCTTGTCTGTCTAGTCTTGTCTGTCTAGTCTTGTCTGTCTAGTCTTGTCTGTCTAGTCTTGTCTGTCTAGTCTTGTCTGTCTAGTCTTGTCTGTCTAGTCTTGTCTGTCTAGTCTTGTCTGTCTAGTCTTGTCTGTCTAGTCTTGTCTGTCTAGTCTTGTCTGTCTAGTCTTGTCTGTCTAGTCTTGTCTGTCTAGTCTTGTCTGTCTAGTCTTGTCTGTCTAGTCTTGTCTGTCTAGTCTTGTCTGTCTAGTCTTGTCTGTCTAGTCTTGTCTGTCTAGTCTTGTCTGTCTAGTCTTGTCTGTCTAGTCTTGTCTGTCTAGTCTTGTCTGTCTAGTCTTGTCTGTCTAGTCTTGTCTGTCTAGTCTTGTCTGTCTAGTCTTGTCTGTCTAGTCTTGTCTGTCTAGTCTTGTCTGTCTAGTCTTGTCTGTCTAGTCTTGTCTGTCTAGTCTTGTCTGTCTAGTCTTGTCTGTCTAGTCTTGTCTGTCTAGTCTTGTCTGTCTAGTCTTGTCTGTCTAGTCTTGTCTGTCTAGTCTTGTCTGTCTAGTCTTGTCTGTCTAGTCTTGTCTGTCTAGTCTTGTCTGTCTAGTCTTGTCTGTCTAGTCTTGTCTGTCTAGTCTTGTCTGTCTAGTCTTGTCTGTCTAGTCTTGTCTGTCTAGTCTTGTCTGTCTAGTCTTGTCTGTCTAGTCTTGTCTGTCTAGTCTTGTCTGTCTAGTCTTGTCTGTCTAGTCTTGTCTGTCTAGTCTTGTCTGTCTAGTCTTGTCTGTCTAGTCTTGTCTGTCTAGTCTTGTCTGTCTAGTCTTGTCTGTCTAGTCTTGTCTGTCTAGTCTTGTCTGTCTAGTCTTGTCTGTCTAGTCTTGTCTGTCTAGTCTTGTCTGTCTAGTCTTGTCTGTCTAGTCTTGTCTGTCTAGTCTTGTCTGTCTAGTCTTGTCTGTCTAGTCTTGTCTGTCTAGTCTTGTCTGTCTAGTCTTGTCTGTCTAGTCTTGTCTGTCTAGTCTTGTCTGTCTAGTCTTGTCTGTCTAGTCTTGTCTGTCTAGTCTTGTCTGTCTAGTCTTGTCTGTCTAGTCTTGTCTGTCTAGTCTTGTCTGTCTAGTCTTGTCTGTCTAGTCTTGTCTGTCTAGTCTTGTCTGTCTAGTCTTGTCTGTCTAGTCTTGTCTGTCTAGTCTTGTCTGTCTAGTCTTGTCTGTCTAGTCTTGTCTGTCTAGTCTTGTCTGTCTAGTCTTGTCTGTCTAGTCTTGTCTGTCTAGTCTTGTCTGTCTAGTCTTGTCTGTCTAGTCTTGTCTGTCTAGTCTTGTCTGTCTAGTCTTGTCTGTCTAGTCTTGTCTGTCTAGTCTTGTCTGTCTAGTCTTGTCTGTCTAGTCTTGTCTGTCTAGTCTTGTCTGTCTAGTCTTGTCTGTCTAGTCTTGTCTGTCTAGTCTTGTCTGTCTAGTCTTGTCTGTCTAGTCTTGTCTGTCTAGTCTTGTCTGTCTAGTCTTGTCTGTCTAGTCTTGTCTGTCTAGTCTTGTCTGTCTAGTCTTGTCTGTCTAGTCTTGTCTGTCTAGTCTTGTCTGTCTAGTCTTGTCTGTCTAGTCTTGTCTGTCTAGTCTTGTCTGTCTAGTCTTGTCTGTCTAGTCTTGTCTGTCTAGTCTTGTCTGTCTAGTCTTGTCTGTCTAGTCTTGTCTGTCTAGTCTTGTCTGTCTAGTCTTGTCTGTCTAGTCTGTCTAGTCTTGTCTGTCTAGTCTTGTCTGTCTAGTCTTGTCTGTCTAGTCTTGTCTGTCTAGTCTTGTCTGTCTAGTCTTGTCTGTCTAGTCTTGTCTGTCTAGTCTTGTCTGTCTAGTCTTGTCTGTCTAATCTTGTCTGTCTAGTCTTGTCTGTCTAGTCTTGTCTGTCTAGTCTTGTCTGTCTAGTCTTGTCTGTCTAGTCTTGTCTGTCTAGTCTTGTCTGTCTAGTCTTGTCTGTCTAGTCTTGTCTGTCTAGTCTTGTCTGTCTAGTCTTGTCTGTCTAGTCTTGTCTGTCTAGTCTTGTCTGTCTAGTCTTGTCTGTCTAGTCTTGTCTGTCTAGTCTTGTCTGTCTAGTCTTGTCTGTCTAGTCTTGTCTGTCTAGTCTTGTCTGTCTAGTCTTGTCTGTCTAGTCTTGTCTGTCTAGTCTTGTCTCTCTAGTCTTGTCTGTCTAGTCTTGTCTGTCTAGGCTTATCTGTCTAGTCTTGTCTGTCTAGTCTTGTCTGTCTAGTCTTGTCTGTCTAGTCTTGTCTGTCTAGTCTTGTCTGTCTACTCTTGTCTGTCTAGTCTTGTCTGTCTAGTCTTGTCTGTCTAGTCTTGTCTGTCTAGTCTTGTCTGTCTAGTGTTGTCTGTCTAGTCTTGTCTGTCTAGTCTTGTCTGTCTGGTTTTGTCTGTCTAGTCTTGTCTGTCTAGTCTTGTCTGTCTAGTCTTGTCTGTCTAGTCTTGTCTATCTAGTCTTGTCTGTCTAGTCTTGTCTGTCTAGTCTTGTCTGTCTAGTCTTGTCTGTCTAGTCTTGTCTGTCTAGTCTTGTCTGTCTAGTCTTGTCTGTCTAGTCTTGTCTGTCTAGTCTTGTCTATCTAGTCTTGTCTGTCTAGTCTTGTCTGCCTAGTCTTGTCTGCCTAGTCTTGTCTGTCTAGTCTTGTCTGTCTAGTCTTGTCTGTCTAGTCTTGCCTGTCTAGTCTTGTCTGTCTAGTCTTGTCTGTCTAGTCTTGTCTGTCTAGTCTTGTCTGTCTAGTCTTGACTGTCTAGTCTTGTCTGTTTAGTCTTGTATGTCTAGTCTTGTCTGTCTAGTCTTGTGTGTCTAGTCTTGTCTGTCTAGTCTTGTCTGTCTAGCCTTGTCTGTCTAGTCTTGTCTGTCTAGTCTTGTCTGTCTAGTCTTGTCTGTCTAGTCTTGTCTGTCTAGTCTTGTCTGTCTAGTCTTGTCTGTCTAGTCTTGTCTGTCTAGTCTTGTCTGTCTAGTCTTGTCTGTCTAGTCTTGTCTGTCTAGTCTTGTCTGTCTAGTCTTGTCTGTCTAGTCTTGTCTGTCTAGTCTTGTCTGTCTAGTCTTGTCTGTCTAGTCTTGTCTGTCTAGTCTTGTCTGTCTAGTCTTCTCTGTCTAGTCTTGTCTGTCTAGTCTTGTCTGTCTAGTCTTGTCTGTCTAGTCTTGTCTGTCTAGTCTTGTCTGTCTAGTCTTGTCTGTCTAGTCTTGTCTGTCTAGTCTTGTCTGTCTAGTCTTGTCTGTCTAGTCTTGTCTGTCTAGTCTTGTCTGTCTAGTCTTGTCTGTCTAGTCTTGTCTGTCTAGTCTTGTCTGTCTAGTCTTGTCTCTCTAGTCTTGTCTGTTTATTCTTGCCTTTTTTTTCAGAGAGGAGGGGGAATGCATTGTTGCACACCGGATATTCAAACCCGTGTAGTGTGGGGCTCTCTGATCGAGTTCTTCGTGACCAGCATACCCACTAAACCCCCTCCTCTGTCTCTACACTACACTCCACCCGGAACTGCGTGAGCATTACTTCAAGTGGGTGGTGGTGTTTGTACCAATTGTTTCCTTATTGTTATTTTTATTGTCCTTTACTCGTTTCGATTTCGTCTTTCGTCTTCTGTCGTATTAGTTATGTAGTCGTGTGATAAACCATTTTTCGGTCTTTTCGTCAAATATCTAGTCGTCCATGTTAGCTTCTTTGTGTTTCGTGTGATATTATAATCCCCTTCCATTCTCTCTCCATTTGTTCTTTTCCCAACATGATTTCGGTTATGTAAGCTTGTACTGCATCCCAGTTATGCTCACTTTCTAACATAACTTCCATGATGTTCTGTTCTTCTAGTTTTGTACCGCCTAGTGTCTCCGCGAGTCGAGATCTTTCGTACACATGAAGATAGTGTGTTGTGCGTCGTCTGGGATATGACCGCAATAAAAACACTCCGCAGTGTCTCTTTTTTTAAACCGTTCGAGGTATGCGTTGAAGCACCCATGACCAGTGAGTGCCTGTGTAAGATCGTAACTCATATGTCCGTGTGACCTTTCATACCATGCTGTTAAGTTAGGGATAAGTCTGTATGTCCACCTGCCACTAGTGTCGTTATCCCATCTTGTCTGCCATCGGTCCATGAGTCTCTTACGTGCTCTCTTCTTAGCGGCTGCTCTTTCGTGTTTTACTTCTTTTTTCGCCCTGTGTTGTTGCAGGTCTTCGTAGACTTCTTGTTTCTCGCGAATCAGTAAGTCTATTGGGGGTGGTTTAGTCTTGCCTGTCTAACATTATCTGTCTAGTCTAATTTATTTAGTTTTATCTACCTTCTCTAGTCTATATATTATTATCTATTTTAATTAATTCAATGTAAATAACTTGTTGTAAATCTGTTGTCTGTTTGTAATTCATGGATGTTATGTAACTTTAGTTTTATCAAGTTTGTGGGGAAGGGAGCTGTGATTTATTCAAGCTTTGTCTAAAATCTAAGCGATGTTATCTGTAGAGGGTTTGTGCGGCTGCTGCAGGTTCGCTTTGATCTCAAATCGTGATTTATTCCGCGGAGCTCGGTTCGAGATTATTTAATTTCGTCAAATATTGTGTTTGGGGCTGCAAAGTTTGTAAATATTCCGTCGTTTTAATCTGATGGTAATTTCGTTTGAGGTTTGTAGACGGAACTCGCGTAAATTAAGTGGAAGAATATATCAATGTTTTAGTGAAAATTGGATTTGCAGGTTCGTGTGTTTCTATTTGTATGTAACCAGAGGCAGGAATGCAAAAAGAATATTCCTTCTTTATGTTAAGGTCACTTTCTGGTTTTATTCCTTGAAATTCGGCCTTTAAAAGTTCAGATTCGTTTTTATCAAGTACAAATTCGTCCTTAGAATGCCCGAATTCGTTGTTTCAAAAGTTCAAAAGTTCAAAACAGTCAATCTCAAAATCAAATTAATTCTATGATATTAAAATATATATGAAAGTATTTATTAGATAAGTCAGAAATGGTAGATATCGAATTCTTCTAAGTTGTAGAAAGCTTGTTGCTGCAGCAGTTCTTTAAGGTTTCTTCTGAAAATGTTGTGACTGGCATTGGTGAGGGGGATCGGTAGCTTATTGAGAATGTTTATTCCACTGTGTGTAGGGTTTTTACTGTAAATAGTTAAATTGGCTTGTTTACTGTGCAAGAGGTGGCAGATTCTCGTGCCATAATCATTTTTTCGTCGTTGTGTCATTTAACTTCGTCCTTTCACAGTTTAAATTCGGCCTTTCAAAGTTCAAATTCGTTCTTACCTGGTTCAAACTCGTCCTAAGAAAGTTCAAACTCGTCGTTTCCAAGTTCGTCTTTTCGCTGTTTTCGTCGTTTTAACGTTAATGTTTGTCTATTCGCTGTTCAAATTCGCTTTTTTAATGTCCAGATTAGTCCATGAAATGTTCAAATTCATGTTTTCAAATTTCAAATTGGACTTTCCGTATTTCAATATTCGTTGTTTCAAAGTTCAAATCAATCATTTCATAGTTCAATTCCGTCCTTTCACTGTTCAAATTCGTTCATGCAATATTCACATTTGTCTTTTCAAAACCTTCAATATTTAATTTAGTCCTTTCGAAGTTGAGATTCATCCAAAATAGTCATTAAATTTTTTTTTTTTTAAGATTTACCATATCAAATGACGAGGATATTCGTTTGTCTAGCCTTATTTAATACCAGCAATAGCCCGCGTAATCAAATTAATTCAAGTCAGATTATTATGCCCGCTCCAGACTCTCGCGAAGTAGCACGGAGTTGAGCGAGGAACGAGAGTGTGGTCAGGTTACTCGCCTCGCCTTGTCCTCGCCTCGCCTTGGCTAACTTCGCTTCATGAAGCGGTTTTTCGTGCCCGAGTCAAAGGGACACGAGGTGTGAGTACTGAGGTCCTCGCGAAGTAAGGCGAGAGTGTGGATGCCTACTCCATGTAGTTCCTCGCCTCGAACAACTTCGGCGAGGATGCTCGCCGAAGTTAATCCGCGAGAGTCTGGAGCGGGCATTACAATCATATGTATAGATTCCACTTGTGAAAGAGTAAATAAAGTTTACTGGTGCATGCAGAATACAGCATCACTTTCAAATAATTACATAAAGCTAACTAATTTATTCAATTTCAAGTATTAACAATTGTGGTTTTGGTAGTCCAATCAGTCTGTCAGTCAGTCAATTCATTCAGTCAGTCAGGAGACTTATATTCATATATTATTTATACATATATATATATATATATATATATATATATATATATATATAGATTTCACTTGATAAAGAGTATATAAAGTTTACTGGTGCATGCCGTGCCCATAGTCAATTTTAAATTATGGCATAAAGCTAAAACTAAATTATTCAATTTCACGTATTAACGTTTGTGGTCTTGGTGGTCTAGCACAAACTAAGTGCAGAAATTAATTTAATATTAGTTTATTATCCACGAAATTATAATATGAAATTTCATCGATAAAACAAACCTGTCTTTAAATTTTTTTATAATAAATGTATACATTCCGTTAACAATGTCATCAATGACATCATCGGTATAACTAATTTTACAAACTGAAAACAAAAGTTATATACACAATGGGCATAGATAAAGGGCAATAGATTAAGGATAATATATAGGTAATGGGCATAAATAAAGGGCAATAGATTAATGAAAATGCATCGATAATGCGCTTAGATAAAGGTGGGGTCTTTTTTTTCCTCTAACCAATGTGGGTCCAGGGGGGTTACCTCTTTAAACACTGCGTCTATTGTCCCATTGGTCTATTGTATTTCCCCACATTGTTTCGTTCATGCAAACAGATCCAGTCCCTCTATTAGGTCCAGGATTCTATATCCAGCTGTAATATCAAGCTTGTGTCTCCTACTTGCAATTGCTGTACAGTGGAAGATTATATGGGTGGCGGTTTCGTCCTCCTCATAACATAACCTGCATAAACGTTCATCCTTCCAGATACCCATTTTATGCAGGTGTTCTCGTAGAGGGCAGTGTTCTGTAAGTAGGCCTACCACTATTGCGATCTGCTTCCTTGGCAGTTGGAGGAATTCAGCAGTTAGAGTTTCCGATAGGTTTACTAACATTCGTTTGCTGTGTGTCAGACCATTCAAATTGACCCACTGTAGACGGTGCTTAGTTTCTACCCATTTACAGATTTTATTTCGGGTCGTGGTCTTGGTAATGTAGGGTCCGCTTTCAGCAATGGTGTTTGCCTTGCAGGCTCCGTCTTTGGCTAGCTTATCCGCCATTTCGTTACCCACCAGTCCCGTGTGGCTAGGCACCCAAGCGAGTGTGACCTTGTTATGCTTCGCCAGGGCTTTTAGGTCCTGAAGACAGTCCCAAACTGTCTTGGATTTGATTTCGTGACACGCTAGAGCATTGATCGCAGCCTGACTGTCCGTGAAAATGCGGATGTTTCTACTTTTGTAGTCCATTCTAAAATTTTCACGGGCACACACCATGATAGCGTGTATTTCTGCTTGAGATACTCTGACATGTGTCCCCAGGGGTACACATAGGCTGCACCCCAGTGTCAGTCCATAGATTCCTGCGCCAGTACCACTGTCCTTCTTGGAGCCGTCTGTATACCAAGCCAGTCCTCCTTGGCAAGTGGTTATTTGAATGCCTTCTGTCCATCGTAGATGTGTTTTGAAGGGTAGATCGAATGACAGCTTTTTGGGCATCGAATCCCCCTCTATATTGAGGTACGATTCTGTTATGACATTCGTTATCATGGTGTGTCCTGATCTCGCCAGAGATTCCCATGTGCCATTGCATATGCATCTGAAAGCTCCCATCCTTGCCTCGCCCATGATAAAGATATCCAGGGGAGAAAGGCCTAGGATCACCCCCAGAGCTGCAGTTGGGGCGGTTTTCATCGCTCCCGCAATTGCTAAACAGGCCAGTCTTTGAACTCAGGAGAGTTCTCTGATGGCCTGTTTTTGCTTCACTTTGGTCCACCATACTGTGGAGCCATATGTCAGAATGGGTCTAACTACCATAGTGTATAGCCAGTATACCATGCTTGGTTTCAGTCCCCATGATTTTCTTTTGGTCATCATCAGTGCAATTTTACACTTGTTGGTAGCTTTCTTTAGGTGTTGATTCCAAGTCAGTTTTGCATCCAGGATTACACCTAGATACTTGACTTCATCACTCACCTTTAGATGTTCGTTATAGAAAATTGGGAGCTTTAGCCCATCCTTTTTTCTCATTCTAGTGAATGGTACAAGAGTGGATTTTTGGGAATTGACCAGAAGGTCGACCCCCCTGCACCAACTCTTCACCTCGTTCAGTGCTTTTTGCATAAGCGCTGCTATTATAGAGGGAAATTTACCCCTGATGAGGATGACTATGTCATCCGCATAGCCTTGGGTGTAAAATCCTTTATTATTTAGTGACACAAGCAGGCTATCAACAACCATGTCCCAAAGGAGTGGAAATAGAACCCCACCCTGAGGACACCCCTTGATGACAGCTACCCGCATTGTGTCACCCGCTACTGTAGCCTCAACATTTCTACGCTGTAGCATGGACTTAATCCATCTGATTGATGTTTTATTTGCACCATGACTGTGGGCTGCAATGGCTATACTGTCGAAGGAGGTGTTGTCAAACGCACCTTCACAGGTGCGTTTAAATTCCTTGTTTTCTAGTGTGTTATCTATTCTAACCACTAATTGGTGTAGAGCAGATTCACATGATTTTCCTTGATTGGTTGATAGGCATGCTGATTAGAGTGTAGGGGCCTGTCTAACAGGCAGGTGTCCCTCAGATGCTTTTCAACCAGTTTTTCGTTTGCAATAGATCTATACGCTTTATTGGTCTATACGCTTTAGCCTGGGTGTAATCTAGATTCCCGGCTTCCTTCTTGTATAAACACCTCTTCTACTTGCCTCCAGGGAGTTGGCACATAGCCTGATTCCAGACTTGCCCTGTATAGCTTGATCAGTATTGGTACCAGCGTTTCCCTCCGCTGCCACAGAAGGGCGGGGAAGACACCGTCCGGGCCAGCTGCTTTGTATGCGCCAAAGGTATTTATGGCCCATTCAATTCTTTCATATGTGACAACCCTCTTGGACACCTGCCAGTCACACCTCGTCTCTCTTGTTTGAGAGCGTATATCATGACAGTCAGGATTATCCATTGTTAGGTCGATCACATAGGAACCTGGGAAGTGAGCTTGGAGTAAAACTTCCATAGTTTCCTTCCCATTAGTATTGTGTTTTCCGTTTGGTTTTCTGATAGTACCAACCGGATTTAACAGGTTCTTTATCAGAAGTCTCTGGAGTCTTGCTGTTTCAGATCTACTTTCGACATTCTCACACATCTTCCTCCAGGACTCCCTTTTAGCCCTCCGTACAGATTTGTTATAATCAGTGAGTATATATTCGGTCCACATCCCTGTCTTTTTAGCTCTATTGTAGAACTTACTCGCTTTGTTTTTCTTCTGTTCAAGTTCCTTGCTCCACCAGGTAACTTCTCGTTTCCTGGTTCGCTTCGATACACATCATTTGTCCTGTCAACGGCGTTGACCTCCAGAAAGATGTATTGATGCTCCGACAACGACGGTTCTTCGGACACATACCACTTACTCAATAGTGCACTTGTATATAAGGACGTCAAAGTCACATCAATAACCTCTTTCTGTCGTTTTGTTTGAAAGTTGGGCCTGTTACCGACATTCAGTATTGCGAGATTCGTGGACACTAAATATCTAAGCAAAGACTCACCTCTTTTGTTGGTTTTGGTGCTCCCCCATACTACGTTTTGGGCGTTGGGATCCATCCCCACCAGGATCTGGAGATTGGAAACCTCGAAGTATTTCACCAGGTGCTCCAATTATGCGGTAGTTGGTGGTTCAGGTACATCGTATGGAAGGTATCCAGAGTTCACAATACGTTCCCTAACTGCCTCTGTTTAACAAGGGTTCTTGGATCAGGGCTGTGCTGATGTGAGGCAGCCGCACTATGCTGAAGGTTGATCTGATGTACCTTCACCAGTGGGCCCCTCCGCTCTCTTCTCTATGATCCTGAAAGTGAGCTGATTTAGACCAAAATAGGCTTTGCAGCCCTTTTTGGTCAGCTCACTCACGGATGCGGAATCTATGTAGAGAACCAAAGTGGTTCCCTTAGGATCCGCATTACTGCGGACAATACTCCATTCCTCTACGTTTAAGCCCCTGTTTTGGGTCTTAAGTAGGGGGAGTATTTTAGCTGGCTCCCTCGTTCCAAGGAGTTCAGTTGGAAACCAAACCGCCACCTTGGTCGTACGGACAATATCTCTCGCGGTACCCGCTCTGAGAATTGCCCCCTCCCAAAGTTTAAGCTTGGCCAACTTCTCCAGGAGCCAGACTTTTGCAGCTTCGTCGGCACAGGTAACGTAGACTACGCTCTTGTCGACAAAGATGTTTATAATGGGGCCTGTGCTTAGTTCACAGCTCCAGATCTCCCTCATTAGCTCTGATTGCAGAAGCTTACCTTGTTCTTCTGTCATCTTTTCCTCAGGATATTTCTGAAGAACAATAGCCATTTTGCAGGCAGAGAGAGCTCCGCTGTAGGACTGCCTAGGCCTGCTCTGTGATCTAGCACCAGGTATGTTCCACAGCGATCCTTCCGTCTGGGCCTTTTAGGCTCCATAGGCCGAGGATAGCTCCGCCTGGGAGACGGTGTACTACACTCAGACCTCAGCCTTTTGACGACGGCAGTCCCAGACCCACTCCCGGCACTAGTGCCAGTTGGTGCGTCCGCCCCCGCCGCCGGCTTACCGGTCACACGCAGTTGGGGATCAAGTTTGGCTCTAGCGGCCTACTTTTTCATCTTCCTGCGTTGCGACCCACTTATTCTGTACCTCTTTTCTTGCGTTGTTTGCAAGCTCGAGGTAGCAGTGCTTGGGGCACCTTCTGTGGGTCTAGTGGTTGATCCACTTCCCCTCAGAGGTGACCCATTAGGAGAAGGAGTTTTATCGCTGCGGCTGTCAACCACAGCGACATCATCCTCCCCTAATATCATGTCTTGAACCGAAGTTAGGCCGGTTGGCCCTGCTTCGGTTCTAAGCTGTTCTACTAGGCCTACATCCAGTGGATATTCCCCTCTAGCTGGTTTGGGAACTTTTGTTTTTTTTTGTTCTATTAGGATTCTATGTACACCGGAAGGGCCCTGTATTCCGGTTGCACCGCTAGCGACACTGAAATCACCCTAGTGCCATTCATCCATCGCCACGGTAGCTTACAGCTTGGATTAGGCTTTGAAGGCGGAAAGGATAGATTACAGAAAATTTTTAGATTTGAAGTGAACAAAAGTTAGGCCAAGTGAGGCCTTGACAGTATAGAAAGGGAAGTAAGTGGATGTCTGTAAGTCAGGAAGAGTTAGACGGCAGTCATCCAGCTAGGGCACCCCGTTTCTGCCAGAAACTGTTTCGCCAGTTGCGAACCCCTCGGGTTGGGAAGTTCTTAGTTGTTCGACACCCAGAGTCCGTAGACACCTCAGTAGGGTGGAGCGAAATATTTTTTTTGGGTTGTGAGTGATTTAATAGTAAAAAATGGGTGCCTTAGAGTCAAATTAATCCATGCAAAATATTATTTGATTTGATTTATAGTAATAGCCTCCGCAACATCATTGCATTTTTGAAAAAAAAAGTTTTTTAGACTAATTGAAATTTTAATAAACAGACTTATTTTATTCCCAGAAATTATTACAACTACAGTTTATTTTCGATAGAAAACAATAATAGCAAGGATAAAACAAGAATTCCCAAACAAGAGCATACTTTTTTAATTGACCAAAGAACCTCTCGAAGTATGATAATAGGTGGAATCGACGTAAGTGCTACGAAGAAGTTGCAAAAGACCCCAAAGAGAAAACAGGAACGAGAAAACCGCCCAACTGAACCTTAAATACTTCGTTATCTGTTATAGAAGTTAGTACTTCTCCGGTATCGTCAGCGTCTGATAGTCGTAGTTCAGAAAGAAAATAAACTTTTTCTTTTTTTTCGGAATGCTTTTGTTTATGGTGTTAGTGGAATTATCTGAACTACTACGACTTTCAGACGCTGACGCTATCGGAGAAGTACCAACTTCTATAACAGATAACGAAGTATTTAGGCTGTAGTTGGGCGGTCGATTTTCCTACATTATCCAAGACCTGCGACAGGTATGGTGTATGAGATAGAGCAACAGCAGCGGTTGCGTCATCTGTTTTATTCGACATTAAGTCTGAAATCGAGGGCATTGACAGACATAAAGTACGAGGAGAGAGAACTGAAACTAGACAAAAGTTAATGAAGGAGATCCCAAAACTGTCTGCGTTATATTTTGATGGGAGAAAAGACAAAACGTTGAAGATCATAAAAAAATGTGGTAATTGCTACAGGACTATGACATTTGAGGAGCACATCTCACTAATTCAAGAGCTAGGATCTATTTACATGGGGTACATAGTACTTTTGTTCAGCTGAAGAAATAGAAACTGCGATGACAAGGTTTCTATCAAATGAAGGAATTCCCCAACATCATCTTATGACAATCGGTTGTGATGGTACCAATGTAAATACTGGCAGGTATGGGGGTGTTATAAGAATGCTTGATAAAAGGCTACAAAAACCACTCCATTGGATAATTTTATTACATAACAGTTTCATAACAGTGTTTACTCCCATGAACTAACTTCCTTTGAGACACTTGATTTTTCATCTTGATGGAGGTACTTCGGGGCTTAAACTGGGACATTAGGGAAAGTACTCGAGACTTGTGAACAACTGCCTGTTAAAAAATTGCGGCACATTGAGGGAGATTTGCTTCCAGAAATGCCTCAAGATTTAAGTACAGATCAACAGTACCTGCACAAGATTGTCTCAGAGGTACTTTCAGGTGATTTCCCAGAAGATTTGGCAAACAAATCTCCAGGTAAAATGTCACATGCCCGTTGGCTCATACAACACACATGCCAACCGAATACTACTTTTTTAATGTAGCAACAGAGACACCATCAGAAAACTAGACAACTTTGGCTACATTTGTTGTAAAATTTTACGCACCATCTTCGTTCTACATTAAAAATAAACCATCATGCAAGAACATTGTAACATAATTAAGGCCTCCAGGTACCTGACAGAGGATCTAAAAAGGTTATTGTTTCTGTGATTCAACGAATGGTTATTTTGCACATCCCGAGAGCATACTCCTTGCAATAATAACTGATGACAGAAAGCACATTCGAGAACTGGCAGACCGGCGCATATTAAAGGCACGCAGGATGCCTCAACCTTCAACACCTAGAATGTTTGAAGTGCCGCCTATAAATTGCAATACTTCAATGCAACATATATTGAATGATTTAATAAATTGGCAAGAAATATTAAGTGAACCACCGATTCTGAAAAACTTGCCTGACCAAGAAATTGTTGAATCAGGTGGTAAGGGTGAAGTGTTGTTTTTAAGGCTTCCATTCCATACTCAAGCTGTTGAACGGGCTGTAAAATTCACGATGGCACAAGAAGGCACACGAAGGCACAAAAAAGTCACGATTAGGTGCAATAAAAGCTAAATTGGAATCGTGGAACGAAGTGCCTAATTTTGACACAAAAAGAGGTTTTGTAGCAAATTAATTGTTTTTTTTTAATATTTTCATTAAAAAATTGTTCTATTTTTGATTAAAGGTGATTAATATAAAACTGAATTATATATTGCGTATCATTTATCACCCATTTATCACTAAATTAAGCTTAATATTTGGCCATAACTGCGCTAGACTTTTATCATTAAATTTTTATTTTTGAGGTCCGTGCGGAGGCAGAAGATATTCATCAAATTAATTCAAAAATTATATTTATTTTAACTTTAATATAATGCACCAATCCCCCCCTATTACAACTTTAAATCTCGATTTAAAAAAAATTGAAAAAATATTTTTGCATACATCCGTGCTCCTCCCTACTGGGCAGTGCTCCTCGCATCAGCAAAGTCCAAAGGGCAGCACGAAGCTAAGCCCTCGCACCACGACAACGTGACTTTTATTCGCGGGGGCAAAGGTGGGGTACTACGACTTAAAAGAAAAAAGGATGTTAATATTCACTCGATTTTAACGTTTGTGGGTTTAAAAAAAAACACTTGTTTTGTGGATTGGTAAGATATATTGATGATATTCTAATGTGATCACAGATACCGACAGACAATTAATATCTTTACATAATTATATCAGTACCATTCACCCAAACATAATATTATACAGGATTGAAATAGAAATAAACAAATCCATCAATTTCCTTGACCTTACTATATCATACAATATTAACTAGAAACATGAATTATCAATTTATCACAAACTCAGACATACGGACACCACATTACCTGCAAGCTCTGGAATTTTTTTTTCTCGAGACAATACAATTTTTCGTGGCGTCTATTTAAGTGATATCGTGTTCCAACAGTAGACCGAGAGTTTCATCCTAAAAATGAGCTATTAATATAGTTACGTTTTTGATAAGAAACACTTAATAGAAAACCTTATATAACCCAACATTTCTGAAAAAATAGGCACATTCATTAAAAAATCAAACAACCAATATATTCTTTTCAAAATCAACAATTCCATACAAAATCACATTTAAAATAATGAGGACAAAATAGACAAGGAGTCGAACTTGGGGGTTTTTAAATTAACTTGTGAAGATTGTGAAGAAACAGGGAGGTCATTTGTATCTTTAGATACTTGTCTCTGGTCATTAGAAACCGGAATCTAGGGACATGAACGAAGCTACAACTCAAAAAAATCGACTCTCCTTAAGAAGATAAATATATAAATATACATTAACGGAAAATGACGTACTCCAATATTTACATGCAAAAAATTTTGAATCTGTACGCTGTAAAAATATGTTATCCAAACACCCGGAGGAGTACTCCTCATTCAAAATCTCGGTTCCAGCTGAGAAATACAACGATTTAATGAATTCCGATACTTCGCCGCGGAACGTCTGCATAAATCGTTTTTTCCAGTTTATAGAAAAAAACGAAGGCAAAAGCGTAAAATGCAAGAAACGGGAAATAAATTCGAACAGCATCCCCTATGTGATGTTCATTAATCCAAACGTCCAGTCAATTGGGAACTCGATTGACAGGATTGAATACATGCTCGAAAAGTATTACCACTGCAGATTCTTGATACTTACTGAACTTTGGAAAAACTCCCAGCAACTAGAACTACTAAAAATTATCAAATTTGAACTGACCTCTTACTTTTGTCGAGAAGAAGGACAGCATGGGGGTTCGGCTATCTATTGCAGAAGTGAATTAATATTTAAAACAAGATATGATATAAATAGGATTTCAGAAGTACGAGTTTTTGAATGTTCAGGAATTGAAACAAAAATTAACGAGAAGGTACTAATAATAATAAGCATCTATATTTAAGTATAGCCCCATTAACGAACGTAAAAGGTTTTTTCCTCAAATAACAACAACTGTTAATATTATTTCATAAGAAAAATAGTCACTGTGTAATAGCTGCAGACTTAAATATAAATGTGTTAACAAACACGAATACTAGCCAGCAATATTTATCATTGCTAGAGTCGTTTAACGCGAAACTCCTTTCAAAAGAAGTAAGTCACCCAGAATATGGAACATGCATTGACAATTTCATTGCTAAAATTAATGTACCATTCAGCATTAAAACTACAGACCATCATATTTCAGATTATTATACTCAACTGCTAACTCTGCAGTTCGAAAAGGAGGATGCATGTACCAATATAAAACAAGCTATAAGATTATATAATGACGTGAATTTGAAACACCATACCCAACTAATGGTAATCGTAGAATGGAATGAATTATTTGATGTTGACTGTAATAACATTAATAAGCAATGGAACCTGTTCGAGGACATTTTCATGAGGAATTTTAATGAAGCCTTTCCCAAAGTCCCTAGGCGAAAGAAATGTACAAGTGTAAGGGTCTTTAACAACCCTCAACTTATATTGTTTGAAAAGAACTTGAAACTCTACCAAACAATATTTCACTATAGTCGATTGTTTAAAAATTTGTACAATAATCAACGTAGGAAATTCATCAAGTTATTAAAAAATTGCAAGAAAGAGGTATTTAAACGACAAATTGAAATATCAACTAACCTACAAAAAACAACTTGGAAAATTATAAGAGAAGTACCAGAGCTTAAAAAGAAAAATAATTCATATTTTAACGCTAATGAAGAACCACGCAGTAGTGCCATAAACATTAATAATTTCTTTGTGAACAGAGCGAGAATACTATCTGAATCTCAACCAACTAATCATTATTGTGACAATATCCGGATAAATCAAGATTCCATATTTTGAGTAATGGTTTTCAGTAATGCCCATTACTGAAGCTGAACTGTTTAATATAATTGTAAATCTTCAAAATAAAAAAAGTGCGGGGTTTGAGGAAAATCCCCCCATTTTGTTGTAAAAAATGTGTTAACTTCTATATTAAGCCCGTTGCAGTTTATAATAAATAACTCTTTAATGGCTGGAATATTTCTTGAAAAACTTAAACTTGCACTCATCACCCCAATATTTAAGGCTGGAGACAAAAGTGCTATAGAAAACTATAGACCTATAAGTATTTTATCTATCTTCTCTAAAATTTTTGAAAAAATTGTTTGCTCGAGAATAATATCGTTTTTAGATAAACATGATATAATACATTTCCAGCAACATGGCTTATGGCCTCATTAAATTTCGGAGCATAGAAACTGCCTGCTACCAATTCTTAAATGCAATATCAATGAATCTAGAAGAGTGTAATATTCCATCCGGTATGTTGATGGACCTGTCAAAGGCATATGACTTAGTGGGCCATAACCTGCTGACAGGAAAACTGTATACATATGGAATAAGGGGCGTTGCTCTTGATTGGGTAAAATCATTTCTACATGATAGAGAACAGATAACCAAGTTTCATACTCCGCACGGATTTGTTTATTCTTCAAGAATTGTCAACATGGACATCCCTCAAGGAAGTACGATTGGGCCTCTATTATTCACAATATTCATTAATGATCTACACCAAATACCGATTGCTCAAGAGCATTTGATGGTTAACTATGCAGACGACGCATCCTTACTCATTATTAACAAGACCGTAGATGATATTATTCCATTTGCGAATACTATAATGTCGTCAATGATTTCATTGTTTTATACCAATAATTTAATAATAAATAAGGATAAAACTCAAATTATAATCTTTCAAACTAAAAGAGACACAAACCAATACCTTCCGACAATACGAATTGATGAAGAAAACCTCGATGTGCAACATTCAGTTCGGCTCCTTGGACTTTATATAGACCAATCGCTCGATGGGACTACACATATTCATCGTGTCACAAAGAGTCTGAACAAGGCAGTTTTTGCGATGAGATCACTCCAGAGCTATATAGACACAGCAGCTCTTAGGATGCTGAATTTCGCCACATTCCACTCCCATATAAGATTTGGTATAATGTTCTGGGGAAATAGCATCCACATAAAGAATGTTTTTAGAATTCAGAAAAATGCTATTCGTATTCTAAATCATTTACAATATAGAGAATCTTGTAGAGGTCAGTTCAAAGCAGCCAATATTTTAACTACCACTGTAACATATATATATATATATATATATATATATATATATATATATATATATATATATTTATTATATATATTAGTGACCAGGAACATCATGAGGAGAAGAGTCGGAGCTTCTCAAAATCTCTACGCAAGCACTACATTGGCACTCTTAATGTGAATACTCTCTTCAAACTTGGAAAACTAAAACAACTTACAGATATGTTAGAAAAATTTCAAATAAAAATTCTTGCGATTCAGGAGACACGTTTTCAAGACGAAAATCATTTCAACACGGAAAATTATAGGATTTATAAAGGTAAACCTGCTGTCAGAAGAGGTACACCATCATTGTTTGGGACGGGATTTGCAGTACACAAATCAGTCGTGGATAACATTGTTGACTTTAATTCAATATCAGAAAGGATCTGCACACTCTCCTTCAAATCAGGCAATAAAGGTTACACAATTATCAATGCACACGCACCTACAAATGAGCATAAAAGAAAGAAACCACAAGAAGTTCAAGACTTCTGGGAAGACATGGAAGAAGTAACCAACAGCATACCAGAAAGGCATGTTAAAAATTTAATGGGAGACTTTAATGCGCAATTAGGTAAGGAGAGAAAATACAGACAAATCACAGGCCATTATTCAGCTCACTATCGCACAAACAAAAATGGAGAGCACCTCATAAAATATTGTCAAAATTTTAATCTCAAAATTATGTCGACACAATTTCTAAAGCTAAGACAAAAACTTACAACATGGAAAGCACCTAACACCGTATGGGGAGAATTCCAGATAGATCATGTGGCCATTTCTAACAAAAATACGCAGGAAATTTTAAATGTCAGAACGCGTAAAGGGTTCTTCGAGTCAGATCATTATTTGTTACAAGTTAAGATTAGACCAATTCCAAGACAGAAAAAGAAAGTAAAAAACAAAATAGTCAAGCCTGATCCCGAATATTTGCGGATAAACAAAGACAAAATCATTGAACAAATTAATAGTCATCCAACAGACACTTGGACAGATCTTGCGACCTCAGTTCAGAAGGCAATGCGTTGGGCGCAACCTCCCATAAAAAGGAAACATAGGTGGTGGAACGTAACTTGTGATCGAGCCATTGAGAAAAGAACACAGGCGTGGATGAAGTTCAGTAGTAACAGAACATCCGAAACATGGAAGGAATTTCACGAAGTTCAGAAAAAATCATCAAAGGAAATTAGAAGAGAAAAACGAGCACACGACAACAACAGGCTAAAAGAAATTGAAGAAGATTTTAAGAGAAATAATACAAGAAATTTTTACAGAATATTCAAAGATAATATTAAGGGTTATCAACCTCCTAGCCTCTGTTTTAGAAGAACAGATGGATCCTTGGAAACGAACACTAAAGAAAACTGTAAAATTCTGAAACAATACTTTAGTACTCTTCTTAATTGTAAAGAACCCAAGGAAAAAATGACCTTCCAAAAAACCACATCCAATCCTGATTCTACTCCACCTACAATAGAGGAGATAGAGGAGATCATACAACAAATGAAAAATAACAGAGCGGCAGGAAAAGATGGCATTATTGCTGAAGTGTAGAAGCTTCAAGATAAAGACATCTTAAAAACAATTCATAAGATCATTACAGACATTTGGATCACAGAAAAAATGTCAGAAGAATGGAAATGTGCCTTGATCCACCCATTACATAAAAAGGGTGATAATTCAGATCCAAATAATTACAGAGGTATTTCACTAGTGCCAGTTACTTACAAAATATTCTCGAAAGTGTTATTGAACAGACTAGAACCACAAGCAGATCATCAAATAGGTGAAAACCAGGCTGGCTTTAGGAAAGGGAGATCATGCATCGAACAAATTTGGAACCTAAGAACAATATTGAAAGTCAGACAGACAAATAACACTGTAGTCACCTTTGTGGACTTTAAAAAAGCGTACGACAGCATTGATAGACAAACGCTCTTTGCAGTACTGGAAGAATATGGCATTGACAAAAAAACCAGAACACTAATACAACTAACGCTCACGGACACCACCTCAAAGATCAAGTTCATGGCTGAAATCTCAGAACCCTTTCAGATACGCACAGGTGTCAGACAAGGAGACGGCCTCTCACCAATTTTATTCAACATGGTCTTAGACAAAATTATTAAGCAGTGGGAGAAACAAGTGAAAGGCATACAGCTAGGAAGAACACGCGAAACAAAAACAATCATTAAATGCTTGGCATTTGCAGATGACGTTGCCATAACCAGCAATAATACACAGGACGCAAAGAAAGCACTGGAGCGATTACATGAAATAGCCGCTAAAACCGGTTTACAAATATCGTATGAGAAGACCGAATACATGGAACGACATACCAACAATGTACATACCATACATACGACTTATGGATCTATACAAAGAGTAGAAAAAATTAAATGCTTAGGGGAATATATACAAATAGGAGGATCAAACAAAATGTCTAACATTAAACGAACGGAAAAACTCCAGAAAGCATATAAACTTACATGGTCACATTATAATAAGAAAAGCATATCAAGGCAGGCCAAACTCAGACATTACAAAACAGTTGTATTGCCTGAAGCATTGTATGCGTCAGAAACGACCACAATTGGAGCATCTGGCATCATAGAAACAGAAAAAAATGAACGCAAAATTCTTAGAAAAATATTTGGAGCAGTACACAGAGATGGGATATGGATGAAAAGACCTACCAAATAGCTATATGAACACACAGACAGACTAACAGATATCATTAGAAAACGGAGACTAACTTTCTATGGGCACATACAGAGAATGAACAATAAACGACTTACAAAAAAAATCTTTGATGTAGTAAACAGTTCAAGTAGGAAAACAAATTGGTTTCATGAAATAGAAGGTGACTTAAAGCAATTGAGGATCAATCAACAAATGATTGAAGACAGGAAAAAATTCAGAAGCAAAATTAAGAATACCAAATTTTTAGTAAGCGAAAGGAAGATAGGAACATTATGGACAGAACAAAGGAAACAGGAGCACAGTCAAAGGATGAAGAGATTTTGGGAAGAGAAGAAAAAGAAGGGAAAGAAGTGAAACTTGTGTCATCATGAGTTATTTAAGTTCAAACACTGTCCATATGGGCAAAAATGATGTAATAATAATATATATATATATATATATATATATATATATATATATATATATATATATATATATATATATATATATATATATGTATATATATATATATGAATCCATACTTTTCATTGCAAAACATAGGCACTTATTCGTGAGTTTCAACAAGCCCAACGAAAGAATAACAAGATTCAGTAAGGACGACTTTCAGCTCCCTCACCATAGATTGACGCGTACAGAAAAAATTCACCTTACAGCAACATGAAAATGTACAACATGCTATCAAGATAAATAAAACAATTAGTGAATTTAAACCTGTTTAAAAAGGAAAGTAGAAACTATAAACTATACACAACTATAAACTCCTAGCTGATATAGAACCATATAATTTGGAGGAATTCTTCTTAGGGGCCAACAAAGAAAATTAACATGCACATGTTAATTAAACATAACAGCATCACTTTTTTTTCCTTTGACACATTTCATTTAGAATATTGTATATCCTTAAATAATGAAATAAACTTATTTGAATTAATTTGATTTGATATAGAAAACTAATATAGAAAACTAATATAGAAGATAGATATAGAAAACTAATTTAGAAGATAAATATAGGAAACTTATCTAGAAAATAAATATAGAAAGCTAATACAGAAGATAGATATAGAAAACTAATATAGAAGATAAATACAGAAAACTAAAGTAGGAGACTAATGTAGAGAACCTTGTCGTTTCCTACATAGGACAACCCTGCATTTCCCTTTGGGTGTACATTTACCCTGAGATTTTACTACACCCCACGAGATGTCGGGTACGATTTCATAAATCATTATTCTTCTACTAATAATATTTGTCAGATTTGATTCAATGATTTGAATCTATAATCTCTTGAAATCCTTCTACGAAATCTTTATTAGAAATCTTTGTTAATATCTAGTAGTATAATTTTGGGCAGAAAGCCTTTTTTCGTTTGTGGAATTTTACTCAATTATTGTTTCGTTATTCTAACTAATGCTACGTTCGGAATAAAGTTTTAAGGTATGGCAAGGTTTCAATAAAGTTGTTTAATCTTGGGTCGAGGATCTGTTTTATAATTTGCTATGAAAATTAATGGATTCGCGTTTTCGCAGCGCCTTAACTTGTAATACTTCGCAAAACTTTTTGGTAAAATAATTAATTTGCGCAACTTTCAAAGAAGCTGTAAGTTGAAATGAATGTAGAGTCTATTAATGACTCCTTAACTAAATACATATTACAAGTAAGAATCGGAATAGTTATTTTATCGCAACACAATGAAACCAAAAGTTGATCTAAAGTCTTGACTAAAGAAATAAATTAATCCAACTAAAGTTGATTTAAAGAAATCAAACCGAATTTTAAAAGCATCTAGTCTAAAACGATTCAATTAAACCAAACGAAAAATCATAAAACACTTTGTATTACAGCTTTACTGTAGTAACATCGTAAAATTAATTTAAATTATTTTAGCTTTTTAGAATTAGTTGCAATATTAATTTCTATTGGTAATTAAATACGGTCCTGTTAGCTCAAATTAAATAAAGTTTGTTTAGACTTGCCTAATCCAGTCTAACTTCTATGTTGCAATTGCATGATGTTAAAAACTTATGACTAATATTGTCTGGTTTTGTGTTGTTGTGGTTTTGGTCCTATCTGGTCTTATCGCACCTTATCTGGTCTTATCTGGTTTGGACTGGTCCTGTCTGGCCTTTTCTGATCTTGTCTTGTCTTGTCTGGTATTGTCTGATCGTGTCAGGCCTTGTATGGTTTTGCCTGTTCTTGTCTGGTCTTATCTGATTTTGTCTTGACTTCTTCGTTCTTGTATGGACTTTTCAGATCCTGTCCGGTCTTGTCTGGTCTTATCTAGTCTTGTCTGCTATTGTCTGTTTTTTTTTTCTGGTCTTGTCTGATTTTGTTTGGTCTTCTCTTGTTTTGTCTGGCCTTGACTGCTCTTGTCTTATCCTGTCTGGCCTTTTCTGGTCTTATCTGGTCTTATCTAGTCTTGTTTGGTCTTGTATAGGGCTTCACAAGAGACGAGATAGGGCGAGAGTTTCAAAATCTCGTCTTGCTCTCGTTAGTTGTGAAAAAAATTACTCTCGTCTCAGTGACGCTCTCGCTCTAGGAACCGTTTGTCTCGTCTCGCTCTTGCTCTCGTGACCATTTGTTTCGTCTCGTCTCGTCTCATCTCGTCTCGTCTCATCTCGTCTCGTCTCCTCGGGCAGGTCGAGGCCAGAACGAACAGGTAAAATTTATGCAAGAAAATATTACAGTTGCCCGTGTCAGAGTCAAAGATCGAAAAAGAAGTATGAACGAGATCAGAAAAGAGTCTCTCATGTGAGAGTCTTGCAAAGGTGAGAACACACACGCTCTCGTGTCTCGTGAGAGCGAGCCCACATATGCTCTCACTCTCACTAGAGCGGTAGAATTGTCCGAAACAACCGCTTTTATACGTTTTCCGTGAAAATTAATTCCCATCTCTCTCTTTCTCTCTCTCCCTCTCGCTCTCTCTCTCACTTAATACTCTGCAGCTCTAATCGGTTATGTGTAGCGTGGGGTCACATAGACCTCAAACCCTGTTTAGCGTGGGGTTACATATACCTCACACCCTGTTTAGCGTAGGGTCACATAGACCTCACACCCTGTTTAGCGTGGGGTCACATAGACCTCACACCCTGTTTAGCGTGGGGTCACATAGACCTCACACCCTGTTTAACGTGGGATCACATAGACCTCACACCCTCATTGATGCAAAGAACTCTGCACGATATAAATAGGGTTGGATAGCATTTATAATTTAGTGTTAACGCTGGTGTTTTACTACCAAGATGGGGATTGTATTTGCTGAGAAGCGTGCCCGTAATAAAACCATCTATTGGACTCCACTTAGAATATCTACTAGTTTATCACCATCATATAAGACGCTTCCTAGACGTCAAAAGAATAAAGTTGAGAGTTTGAATGGTGACTATGATAATAATAGAGAATAATAGAGAAATAGAGAAATATGCACATATTCCTGATTCAATAAACCAATCAGCTGTTTGTTCATCCAACGCTAAAGATAATGAACATTCCCTCGAGAAAACGGATGTTAAATGTCAAAAGAATAGAGTTGAGAGTTTGAATGCACATGTTCCTGATTCAATAAACCAATCAGCTGTTTGTTCATCCAATGCTAAAGATAGTGAACATTCCCTCGAGAAAGCGGATGTTAAAAGACGGTGTGTTGGTTGTTATAAAGAAAACCGAATGATATTTGGAAGACAAAAGGCCTCAAGTAAAACTAGAGTTTGTTGTGTAAAGTTTCGCTGTAATATGTGTGCAAGTCATTAAGTTCCAAGGTCAAGGTCAGGGGTCAAGGTCAAGGTTAGGTTAGGGGGTCAAAGGTCATCGCGCATGCGCATGACTGTGGAGGTGGAGGATTTAGAACGTATCATCTTTCCCTACTCAGCTCCCTCACCATAGATTGACGCTTACAGAAAAAAATTCACCTTACAGCAACATGAAAATGTACAACATGCTACCAAGAAATATAAAACAATTAGTGAATTTAAACCTGTTCAAAAAGGAAACTAGAAACTATAGACTATACACAACTATAAACACCTAGCTGATATAGAACCATATAATTTGGAGGAATTCTTCTTAGGGGCCAACAAAGAAAATTAACATGCACATGTTAATTAAACATCACAGCATCACTTTTTTTTTCCTTTGACACATTTCATTTAGAATATTGTATATCCTTAAATAATGAAATAAACTTATTTGATTTAATTTGATTTGATATAGAAAATTAATATAGAAAGCTAATATAGAAGATAGATATAGAAAACTAATTTAGAAGATAAATATAGGAAACTTATCTAGAAAATAAATATAGAAAGCTAATACAGAAGATAGATATAGAAAACTAATATAGAAGATAAATACAGAAAACTAAAGTAGGAGACTAATGTAGAGAACCTTGTCGTTTCCTATATAGGACAACCCTGCATTTCCCTTTGGGTGTACATTTACCCTGAGATTTTACTACACCCCACGAGATGTCGGGTACGATTTCATAAATCATTATTCTTCTACTAATAATATTTGTCAGATTTGATTCAATGATTTGAATCTATAATCTCTTGAAATCCTTCTACGAAATCTTTATTAGAAATCTTTGTTAATATCTAGTAGTATAATTTTGGGCAGAAAGACTTTTTTGTCTGTGGAATTTTACTCAATTATTGTTTCGTTATTCTAACTATTGCTACGTTCGGAATAAAGTTTTAAGGTATGGCAAGGTTTCAATAAAGTTGTTTAATCTTGGGTCGAGGATCTCTTTTATAATTTGCTATGAAAATTAATGGATTCGCGTTTTCGCAGCGCCTTAACTTGTACTACTTCGCAAAACTTTTTGGTAAAATAATTAATTTGCGCAACTTTAAGTTGAAAAAATAGCTGAAAACCTAAAGCTGTAAGTTGAAATGAATGTAGAGTCTATTAATGACTCCTTAACTAAATACATATTACAAGTAAGAAAAGGAATAGTTATTTTATCGCAACACAATGAAACGAAAAGTTGATCTAAAGTCTTGACTAAAGAAATAAATTAATCCAACTAAAGTTGATTTAAAGAAATCAAACCGAATTTTAAAAGCATCTAGTCTAAAACGATTCAATTAAACCAAACGAAAAATCAAAAAACACTTTGTATTTCAGCTTTACTGTAGTAACATCGTAAAATTAATTTAAATTATTTTAGCTTTTTAGAATTAGTTACAATATTAATTTCTATTGGTAATTAAATACAGTCCTGTTTTGTTTTCCTGTTCTAGTCTGGTCTTATCTGGTTTTGTCTTGACTTCTTCGTTCTTGTATGGACTTGTCAGATCCTGTCCGGTCTTGTCTGGTCTTATCTAGTCTTGTCTGATATAGTCTGTTTTTTTTTCTGGTCTTGTCTGATTTTTTTTGGTCTCCTCTTGTTTTGTCTGGCCTTGACTGCTCTTGTCTTATCCTGTCTGGCCTTTTCTGGTCTTATCTGGTCTTATTTAGTCTTGTTTAGTCTTGTATAGGGCTTCACAAGAGACGAGATAGGGCGAGAGTTTCAAAATCTCGTCTTGCTCTCGTTAGTTGTGAAAAAAATTACTCTCGTCTGAGTCACGCTCTCGCTCTAGGAACCGTTTGTCTCGTCTCGCTCTCGCTCTCGTAACCATTTAATTCATCTCGTCTCGTCTCATCTCGTCTCGTCTCCTCGGGCAGGTCGAGGCCAGAACGAACAGGTAAAATTTATGCAAGAAAATATTACTGTTGCCCGTGTCAGAGTCACAAGATCGAAAAAGAAGTATGAAAGAGATCAGAAAAGAGTCTCTCATGTGAGAGTCTTGCAAAAGTGAGAACACACACGCTCTCGTGTCTCGCGACAGCGAGCCCACATATGCTCTCGCTCTCAATAGAGCGAGACCACATACGGTCTCGCTCTCGCGAGAATAATTTTCAAAACTGTCTGGTCTCGGTCTCGTCTCGCTTTTACGAGACGAGACGAGACGATAGAAATATCGTTCTCGTATGAAGCCCTTGTCTTGTACAGTCGTGTGTGGCCTTGTATGGTCTTGTTTGGTCTTGTCTGGTTTTTCCTAGTCTTATCTGATTTTCTCTGCTCTTATCTGCCCTTCTCTGGTCTTTACTAATCCGGCCCGGTCTTATTCATGTCCTGTCTTGTCTTGTCTGATCTTGTATTCTCTTATCTAGTTTTGTGTTTTTATAGGTTTTCTCTGGTCTTGTCTGTTCTAGCCTTATCTAGCCTAGTCTGGTCTTATCTAATCTAATCTGGTGTTGCCTAGCCTAGTCTTGTCTGTGATTATTCTTGCCTAGCCTTATTTGATTTAGCCTGGTCTTATTAAATCTTGTCTAATCTGTTTAATCTTTACTACACTTGCCTAGCTTTTATTCATGTCTAACCTAGTTGAATCTCCTCAGATTTTACCACTTAGTCCTTTCAAATCTAATTTATCTCAATTCTATCTAATCTTCTGTTATATTAACATCATATATTTCCGTTTGCGTCATTGTCTGTCGATTGTTATTATTTTCAGTTGGAATTTACGGCGTCGATATTTCAGTCGGGATAAATATTTTCCAGGAAAAGTGAATTTTTTCAGGATAATAAATGCGAAACGCTCTTCAACAAACAATATATATTATATTGTAGATACATTTTTGACGTGTAACACATAATTTATATCAATCTGCTCCGCCGTACGGAATTTATTCAACAATATTCATTCACTTTTGCGCGTGTTTTCTCCAACACGTTTCCATTCATGCGATCAGATCGCGCTCAGTTTCCAAATACAAAGTTTCGTTCGGTTTCCTTGCGAAACAGGCCCGCGCGAGATTGTCTTTAATAACGTCCCAAACGGCTTCTTTACGACTTCAACAGTTTTCAACTAATAGGACAGCGAAGTGGCGAGACCGACTGGGTGAGTGTGAATTAGTTCAACTAATTTGTCTTTCTCGTTTATCTCATAGCGTCTACACAATCAATAATAGAAAAGTATAAAATCATCTAGAAAATCAAACAATACAGATTTTTCCTTAAGAAATTATTTACAATATTTAACATGTTGAGTTTCATTGATAAGCAAAGTCTGCAATCTAAGTCTTATATGTTTTGTTTTGTTCGTATCTGTCAGTCTAGTCTTATCCGTCAAGTATTGTCTGGCTAGACCTGTCTATTAAGTCTTGCCTGGTTAGTCTTGACTGAACAAATCTGTCGATTCCGTCTAGTCTGTGCAGTACGTCTAGGCAGTCTAGGCCGTCTAGTCCGCCTAGGCTGTCTAGACCGTCTATTCCGTCTTGGCCGCCTAGGTCCTCTAGGCCGTCTGGTCCGTTAGGCTGTCTGGTCCGTCTAGTTCGTCTAGGACGTCTAGGCCGTCTAAGCTGTCTAGTCCGACTAGGTCGTCTAGGCCGTTGAGACGGACTGGTCCGTTAGGCCGTTTAGTCCATCTAAGCCGTTTAGTCCGTCTAATCCTCCTAAGTTCACCTAGGCTATCTGGGCCGTCTAGTCCGTATAGTCCATCTAGTTAGTCTAGTCCGTCTTGGCCGTCTGGTTCGTTAAGCCGACTGGTCCGTCTAGTCCGTCTGGTCCGTCTATTCCGTCAAGGAAACTAGTACGCCAAGTCCGTCTAGTCAGTCCAGTCAGTCCAGACCTGTCTATTAAGTCTTGTCTCTCTAGTCTTGTCTGTACAGTCTACTCTGTCAATTCCGTCTAGTCCGTCCAGTACGTATAGTCCGTCTAGGCCGTCTAGACGGTCTAGGCCGTCAAGTCCGTCTAGGCCAGTGGTGGCGAACCTATGGCACGCGTGTCACAGCTGACACGTAGGAAAATCGCATTGGCACGCGGACTACTTGACTCGCGTGCCTCGTTCTTACAGAAATTTTTAAAAAGTTTTCTCAATCTGCTTTTGTGCAACATCTAAAGTATAAATTATAATACGTGTAAAACGCGGCTGGAAAAAGGTTCGCCACCCCGGGTCTATTACTTTAAAAACCATTAGATATGTCTAGATCAGTGGTGGCCAGATTATGGCACGCGTGTACAGCTGATACGTAGGAAAATTGTATTGGCACGCGAACCATTTCTCTCGCGTGCCTCGTTCTAAATGAAATTTTTGAAAAAGTTTTCTGAATCTACTTTTGTGCAACATCTTAGGTGTAAAATATAATACGTGTTATAGTCAGGCTAATACGGTAACTGATTCTCACAATTAAAAACGTTTATTTTCTTGTGAAAGTTACCTGGCACGCCAGCATTTCAAAATGGGAACATTTGAAAAAATATGGCACACGGCTAAAAAAAGGTTCGCCACCCCTGGTCTAGGCCGTCAAGTCCGCCTAGGCTGTCTAGTTCGTCTTTGCCGTCTAGGTCCTCTAGGCTATCTGGTCCGTTAGGCGGTCTGGTCCGTCTAGAACGTCTAGGCCGTCTAGTCCGCCTAGTCCGTCTAATCCGTTTAGTCTGTCTAGCCCGTCTAGTTCGTCGAGTACGCCTATTTCGTCTAGTCAGTCTAGTCAGTCCAGTCAGTCCAGTCAGTCCAGTTGGTCCAGTAGGTCCAGTCAGTACAGTCCGTCCAGTCAGTGCATTCACTGCAGTCATTGCCGTCAGCCCAGTCAGTCCAGTCAGTGAAGTCAGTCCAGTCAGTCTAGGTTTTTCGTCTGGTCGGTACAGTCTATTTAGTCCGTATAGTCTAGCGCGTCTAGTCTGTCATATTGCTCGTTTCATATAATAACATGGATTACTATCCATGTCTAGTCCGTCTTTGCCGTCTAGGTCATCTAGTTCGTCTGGTCCGTTAGGCTGTCTGGTCCGTTAGGTTGTCTGGTCCGTCTAGGACGTCTAAGCTGTCTATTCCGACTAGGCCATCTAGTCCGTCTAGGCCGTCGAGGACGACTGGTCCGTTTGGCTGCCTGGTCCGTCTAAGCCGTGTAGTCCGTCTAGTCTGTCTAAGTGCGACTAGGCTATCTGGGCCGTCTAGTATGTGTAGTCCCTCTAGTTCGCCTAGTCCGTCTGGTCCGTTAGGCCGTCTGGTCTGTCTAGTCTAGTCCGTCTAGTCCGTCTAGGCCGTCTATGCCGTCTAGTCCGTCTAGCCCGCCTAGTCCGTCTAATCCGTTTAGTCTGACTAGCCCTTCTAGTTCGTCTAGGCCGTCTTGTACGCCTAGTCAGTCTAGTCAGGCCAGTTAGTCCAGTCAGTACAGTCAGTCCAGTCACTCCACTCAGTCCACTCAGTCCAGTCAGTCCAGACAGTCCAGTCCGTCCAGACAGTTCACTCAGTGCAGTCATTGCAGTCAGCCCAGTCAGTTCAGTCAGTGAAGTCAGTTCAGTCAGTCTAGGACCTGCGGTCCGTATAGTCTATTTAGTCCGTCTAGTCTAGTGCGTCTAGCCCGTCTAGTCAGTCATATTGCTTGTTTCATATAATAACATGGATTACTAAGCCAAGCGACTTTCCTTATCAAATCTAATCAATCCGTGTATTTAGAGTTGTTTCTCTTTCTAACAAATAAAGGAAACCATTGAGCACATTGAAAAGGAAGACTTAAATAAACTGAAAATAGTGACACCTACGTACTAACATTTTCTTTTTATTACAAAGCAGTTTTTTCTTGTCTTAATTGTATCGCTAACTAGTTTAACCTTACGTACCAAAAATACTTGTTTGTTTAGTTTTGCCTTTCGTATAAATAACTCTGTTCTTTGCTTTGTTTTATGTTCGACGGTGTGTTTTCAATCTAGTCTATCAGGTTTGGTTTTTACGTTTTAAAATTAGGTTTTATGTACAAATTGCTGGGTTTACATTGGGTTCAGGTTGGGGGAAGGGCTTGCGAAATATTGGTTCATTAATATTCAGGTTTTGTTGTGACCTGAAATTATTTTTGGAACAAATTTGGATATTTCGTTTTGTAGAAAAGTAGAAAAAGAGAACCGAATACAGTGTAATCTCGATAATCCGACACATTTGGGACCAGACAACCGACGGATTATCAGAAAGAGTGGTGGGAGGGAAGAGCACAAGCGTTCTTCAGACCGTCGGATTACTGAACGTGTCGTGCGATTAACCAACGACCGAATTACCGAGATTATACTGTACTTGGTTTTATCGCACGCAAACTATTCGGAAAATACTGTTTCTTCTTTCTTCTTTGCCGTTCACTTACATTTTATTTCTAGAAAACTAAAATCGTGGAGAATATTGCTGTTTTCATAATAAATCCCTCATTTCCTGAAAATGTTTAATTCCGAGAACTTCAATATTCTCCACAATCTACAAAGTTTTTCCTTAAATTTAATATTCTTGCAAAATGATTCAGGTAAGATAAATCAGGTGTTTGAACAATTCTCGGACAGAAGCTTTATTAAAATTACGCCAACGTTTCGGCCCACATTGGATCTTTCTCAAGGCTAATTTCTTTAGAGATAATTTAAATTTAACATTTTTAAATTGTAAACTTTTTTTTTCCTCTAACCAATGTGGGTCCGGGGGGGGTTAGCCCTTAAAACACTGCGGCCCATTGGCCTATTGTATTTCTCCACATTGTTTTGTTCATGCAAATAGATCCTGTCCCTCTATTAGGTCCAGGATTATATGTGCCATGTTTTTCACGGGGACTCTCTCAGCTGTAATATCAAGCTTGTGTCTCCTACGTGCAATTGCTTCACAGTGGAAGATTATATGGGCGGCGATTTCGTCCTCCTCATAGCATAACCTGCATTGCCTGCAAATTGTAAACTTAAGTTGAAGTTTTCAATTTAAAAATGTCAAAATCAAATTATTTCTAAAGGAATTAGCCTTGAGAAAGACCCAATGTGGGTCGAAACGTTGGCGTAATTTTAATAAAGCCGGCTCCACACATTGGCTCACACAGCCAGGCCAATGTGTGTTCCAACATTTGCTGTTCTTTCACACACCACAAGTGGGCGTCTACATATTGACTCACAACTTCTCAGTTCGCAAGTTGTAAAGCCAATGATAACATGTCTGGTGATCTTGATCTTGAACTATGGATAAATACATGGCCAATGTGTGGAGAGAGGACTTGTCATGTGGGAGCATGCGCCAATTCCTTTGAAGCGGGAACAAAACCGACAACCCTATGGCCATCTGCCAATGCATGTGCCAACCTCCACCAGCCCATTCATAAGCGGCAACTTCTTCATCCACATATTGGACATGAGACGTATGCCACATCACATGGACCACGTGTGGAGCCGGCTTTAGCTACTGTCCAAGAATTATCCAAACACTTGATTTAACTTACCTGAATCATCAGAACATCAGAACGTTATATCAACAAAGAATTCTTGCAAAATTTGACTTATTGGCCAACTCACTTATTTTTTGTCCAAACTAGTTTAGATTTAGTTCATATTTGACTGGCCTGGTCTAGTCTTGCCTTTTCTAATCCCCATACTGTGGATCCCAAGAAACAGATCATAGCGGAAATATACTAACCGATTGAACAGCCGAGACTGACATATAAGTTCAAAACATAAGCCAAAATACACTTTTGAAAGAGGAAAAACGGTATCTATAATAGATCTCACCTTCTCTACGCATAACATCTCAAGTGAAATCACCAACTGGAAAGTTATCAACCACGAAACCCTTAGTGATCATAAATACATCACATATTCCATGGAGTGCAAAGCATTCTTCTTCTTCTTCCATCTTGATATAGGCGAATCGCCTGTTTATTCTTCGGCAACTTTCCTATTGCTCTGCATACAGGTTATCGCTCCATCTCTTTCGAGGACGCCCTACGCTCCTGCACCCCCGTAGTGATTTATCACGAGTAATTTTTACTATTCTCCTGTCGTCAATCCTATTCTCGATGTTCAATCCACTCTTTTTTTCTGTTTGATACCTAACCATTAATATCTTCTAATCCACATGTATTTCTTATACTTTCACTTCTTTCCCTGTTAAAAGTGTTTTACCAGTAATTCTGCGAAGTACTCTCATTTCGGTTGTTTCTAATAGTCGTTTAGTTTTCGATGTTTCTGGTCTAGTTTCTGCCGTATATATTATGATGCGTCTTATTGCTGTTTTATAGATTTTAGTCTTGGCCTCAATTCCTATGTTTTTATTGCACCATATTGTACTATTCAAACACCCTACTATTATTGTTGCTTTCGATTTTTCTTCCCTTACTTCTGCCTCTACATCGCCAAAGCTCGAGAGTTCCACGCCAAGATACATAAATTTCATCTCTTGCTGAATAACTTCTCCATCCACCTCCAATTTACATCTCGATGGTGTTTTTGATGTTGTCATACACTTCGTTTTTGTGGGAGATATTATCACGTTAAGAGATTTAGCTGTACGGTTGAATGAGTATAGGAGTCTCTGTAAGTCGTCTTCGTTCTCTGTTATCAGCACGGCGTCGTCGGCATAGCACAAAATTCTTACTTCTTCATCTCCCATTTTATATCCTCTCAAAAAGCGAACCTTCTGGATAATCTCGTCTATGATGATGTTGAAGAGAAGCGGGCTTAATGAATCGCCTTGACGAATACCGCCATCAACTGGTATTGGTTTGGTGAGCTCCCCGTCTAACCTTGCCTGTATTTGGTTTGCTGCATATAGATGTTTGCTGCATGTAGATAGCGTCAGTTGCTGTCAAGCAGCCTTCGAGTGACGTAGTGTGTAGTGCTCTCGTCGGTTTTTCAATGCAGGTAAAAATCACCAAAGAGTACTATAGGAATGTCCAACGTCGCCTACGTGATGCTGTGCGGCGCAAGCGACTGGAGTTATCGTCATCAGGAAATTGTCGACTCCATCGACAATGCTCCAGCCCATTCTTCGCACTTCACAATGTTTCAATGTTCAATGGTTTCAATTTTTGGTTTTCAATGGTTCACAATTTTTTGCCGAAAAACCAGACTCCTCTGGTTGGACAGGCTCCTTACTCTCCTGATATGCTCCTCTGCGATTTCTGGCTATTCCCGAAAGTCAAGAGGCCATTGAAAGGAACGCGATTTCAGACAAGAAAGGACATTATGGCTGCAACGACAGCCGAGCTAAAGTTGATTCCGAAAAAGGCTTTTACGGAATGCTTCCAACAATGGCGGTACCGCTGGGAGATGTGTGCGGAGTCCCAAGGAGACTACTTTAAGGGTGATTAGGTTTCCAAAGCTCCAGGTATGCCAGTTTTTTTTATACCGGCTAAAGGTCGGATACTTTTCTAACAGACTAGGTTGTGTGGGATTTGTCTGTTGTAAAGAAGATGTGAAACACCATTTAGTTGGACGCGGTCGTAGGCTTTGGTAGGGTCGATGAAACTTATGTAGGCTGGCTTATTGTATTCGATCGATTTTCTGTTACTTGTCTAATGACAAAAACGGCGTCCGTGCAAGATCTTCCCCACCTAAATCCCTGCTGTTCATCTGTTAATTTTGCAAGGCGTCCAATAAAACAAATCAGGCTAAGAGATGAAACATCAAGATAATAGATGGGAAGAAATACAATAAACAACTGACGGACGACATCAATAACAGAAGAACTGACACAGCAGAAGCGCTCGTTGAATAAATCTGAAGAGGGCTTGCAACGTTTCAATCATCATCATCAGCCTTTTATATCCCACTGCTGAGCACCGGCCTCTACTCTGCCACATATCCAATCTCAGCACTCATATTTGAATATGGGGGACCTTCAGTTTAACGTCGAATCCGAACGACAAATTTCCCGAGAAGGTGTTACGGCTCGCGTACGCCTAATCCGTCATCGGCCGCAGTTTGCTCGGGCGACGACGGCCAAAGTCGGACGATTGAATCAAACACTTGTAAAAACGGCCGATCAACCGTCGAGTCCGAACTTGTTGAGATTTCTCGCCCGTCTGCCGGCGTCTACAGTGCAAATTGAGTGTCATTATAGCTAAATTTTGTTGTTATCTACCTAAACGACTATGGATATTGAAAAATTAATTACTTGGGTTTATAATAGACCAATCCTGTGGGATAAACATTAGATAAACTACAGAATACCGGCAACGTCCAATGTCGGCACAAGTGGTAACACTGTTGCAGTGTAAGCCACTGAAATATATACTAACTCGAACGAGCGCAGCCTCGTGGCTTGTGCGGGACGAGAGAGAGCAAGGTGTCACTCGTGTCGCTCTGTCTTCGTCTAGTACAGTCCAAAAGGAAAATCGATTCTCTCTCTCACTCGATCTCACTCTCTTTCTTGATACAACTCAATACAACTAGCTTTTCGCTCTGACTGAAACACATCCTCCCCACTATCGACTATACTGTTGGCTAGACAAATATTGGCACAAGCCAAGAGTTCCAGTTAGTATATATTTCAGTGGAGTAAGCACATACACAGTTGCTGTACACATACTATAGGTCCGGGTAGTTCTGTTAGCCATCGGCCGACAAAATCGGTTTTGGTGTACGCGAGCCGTTAGGTAGTTGAGACCCCACGGTTGCCTAAGTCGGATTGGGGAATTGAGTGTGATGGGTTTCAGCCATTAGTTTTTAATCTTTGCTGCTTTTGTTCTGTGGGGATTTGAAGCCTAGCTGCCTGACTCAAAGACCAGGTGCTTAGCTATCCGAGCCACCAGAACACACATTCAATGTTTCAATGCCAAAGAAAAAAAAACATACAAAGGTCGTAAACATGTATTGGTGGAATAATGATATCGCAAAAAATACAGCAAAGTGTATGGCAGCTAGGAGAAATTATAAACGGAAAAGGAAGAGACTTGATAAAGAAGAATTCTCTATACAAGCGAAGCGCCAAAAGTAATCTCAAAACAAAATCTTCAAATCAAAAAAGGAACAATGGGCAGAACTATGCAAAGAGATTGACGAGGATGTGTGGGGAGATTCGTATAGGATTTCCATCAGTAATCTAAAAATGCACTAGCCAAACCTCCAACTCCAGGCATACAAAGCACAGGAGATAATAAACGCGCTCTTCCCAATCCTTGATCAAGTGAGGTAGAAACAACGGACAGTAACATATATAGAACAACTCTCAGGAACGGAAATGAGAAATGCTTGAGACCATCTCCGTGTTGATAGAGAACTTTATCCACAATACAGTCTAAAAATTGCCTCAAGACTGGAGCATTCCCCGAATTGTGGAAGAAAGCAACGTTAGTGCTGCTAAGGAAAGGGAACAAGCAAACACAAGAGCCAGGATCTTACAGGCCAATATGCCTTCTAGATTATTTTTTTCACGGATTTCAACGGCTGTCGCCGCCTCTCCGTCACCAGTTTCCATATTCTCCTATCAAGAGGTTGTTCCTCGGTTATGTTTCTTGTTTCCATCGCTTTATCTATTCCATCCCTCCAGCTTCTTCTAGGTCTTCCTCTCTTTCTTCACTCCGGCGGAATCTATTCCAAAACTTTCCTAGGCCATGTATTCTCATCAGGTTCAACCAAGTCAGTTATTTTTTCTCAACTACCTCTGAAATATTCTTTTCCCTGCTCATTCTATTGCAGATCTCCTCGTTTCTCACTCTATCACTTCGTGAAACAGTTTCTTCTTAAAAAATCCAATTCAGTTGCAAGTAGTTTTCTCTTCAGTGCTTCTGTTATATCCCAAACTTCTGCTCCATACCTTGTCACATATTGAACAAGACTCTCATATAGTCGCTTTTTTGTTGTTTTTCTTATATTCTTTTCCCAGAGGATTGAATTTAGGGATCCTATGATTTTTCTACCTTTATTATTCCTTTCTGTTATATCATATCTGCTATTGCCCTCTTTGTTAAATACAACCCCTGGGTATTTGGACTTTAAAAGCGGTTAAAAACAGACGGTAAGCAGCTCTCCGAACGGCAATTCGGGTTCAGAGAAGGTTCAGAGAACTTGTGACGCAGTACAGGCAGTTATAGATATAGCAGAGCAAGAAACAGCACACAGCGAACTCGGCGAATGAGTCTTCTTATAACGCTGGATATTCAATTCTGCATCTTGACAACACATCATGGATGAAATGACAAAAAAAGACATGCCACCCTATCTCTTACGGATTATAAGGAGCTATCTCAGTGACGGAAAAATCATCTATGTTTCAAATGGAGAGCCTTTTTTTGAGGGGCGTATCTGGCGGTTATAGACCTAACCATTCTGAGCATTATATCATTCTCTAGTTATCCTGGGTTCAACTTCAGAGATAAGAAGTCTGGTCCACTCTCCTTTAATTCCTTGCTGCCACTTTTGCTGCCATTTTTCCATTAGTTGTTTCCTGGCCGATTTATTTTTAAGTTTGTTGTGGCAAGTCTCACGCAGTTTTCTTTGTTCTTCCACTAGCAAGTCAATTGGCGGGATACCTGCAATGGTCAAGACTGCCTGGCTTGATATGGTGCGGTAAGCGCTACAGATACGTAGTGCCATTTTTCTTTGCACTACAAGGAGCTTTAAAGTCTCTATAGCGTGGTTGCATCAATCCTTCTTCTGTCCTGGCTGTTACTACTAGAGCCAAGTCGTCTGCAAAGCCAATCAATATCACCCCCAATGGAAGTCTTAATCTCAGCACATCGTCATATAGGACGTTCCACAAGGTTGGGCCAAAAGTCAATCCTTGTGGAACTTCGTTGCTGATGCAAATTGGGCAGTATTTTTATTCTTTGCAGTTCTTCACTTGATGTTCTTCTTGGCCGCATTGTAGGCACATCTTCTGTCTGTCTGGCCCTTTTCATGTGCTTGCAAAATGGTCGTTCTCCCAGTATTTATAGCACTCTTGCACACTGTCAAATGTCTATCGCAGGATGATGGTTTTGTCTGCTTCTTCCTCACCTGCTTTTTTAACAATCAGCTGATATATGTAGCGATTCGTTGTTTTAATCTCTCCATTTTCTGTTGGGACTCCTATGGAGTGTGTTAGGTAGACTACATTGCCAGGCACCTTTGCCTGGCTCTCTAGATCAATTGATCTTATGTACGTGTTGCATAGTGTTTGGGGCACTACTTCCCCTGGATTCATGTTGTCGGCCACGCACCAAGCCAAGTCCTAGTCGAGTGATGTTAACTGCATGTTTCCTGTTCCTATTTTTACTCTTTTGAAAGCTGGTCGGGGCCAGATTTTTTTAAATGGAGAGCCTAGAGAGCACAGTGTTAACAGTGGTGCCCCACAAGGACCTGTACTAGAACCTACACTCTGGAACATCTTCTACAACGGGGTGCTTAAACCTCGCTCAGGAGGAAGGTGTAACAATGATATATTTTGCGGACGATCTGGCAGTTGTCGTTACAGCGAAATCTGAACAACTATTATTGGAAAAAGCGAACGCAACCCTAATTCGCATAAACAACTGGATGGCCAGCAAGGACACGCAACTGGCACCGGAAAAAACAGATGCCGTTCTCTTGACTGGATGAAGAAAAGTGCTACCAATGTGCTTTAAAATACAAAATGTGGTAATGAAACCCAAGGAATGGGTAAAACACCTTCTGGATTAGGATTAAAAACAGTAGCTGCACTAGAAAAAAATATGCCAAACGACGGCGGACCAAACGAAAACCGCTCAGTTCGGTAGCCCACTCAGCTATGCTATACGAAGCTCCTGTGTGGGAAAACGCACCGCTCCCGACAAAAACAAACAGGTTCTTGCAAGCGTCCAAAGGAAAGCGGCTATACGAACTGCTATTATGCAGTGTGTGTGTGTGAATCGCAGCTAGTGGAAGGAAAAGATGCTACAAAACACCTTCAAAAGAACATACACAAATTGCGAAACAAATTGGCAAAATACGGAAAAAGGACAATGAACGAGACTGCTAATTGCGGATAGCCTGCTTTGTTTTGCCTCTCTAGTATTGTCTCTCTTGTCTCTCTAGTCTGTCAAGTCCTATCTGTTTAGCCTTGTGTGTTTAGTCTCTTCCTTCTAGTCTTTCTAGCTGTGTATATAATCTTCTCTGTATATTCTTGCCTCTCTATCTTGCATGTCGAGTATATCGAATTCTGCTTGACTTACATTCTCGTTAGTGAAGTCTCTGCTAATTCAGCTAATCTTGTCCGTTCAGTTTTAGCTGCTGATTTTGATCAATTATTATTTATCCATTTATGTCGATTTGTTTTATTAATTAGTTTTATTTTGAAAACCAATTAACTATTTGTTCGAATAAAAACGCAATAAACATTTGATAATCCCGCATAGCCGCATATTTGAACTGTTCATTTCCCCGTGATTTAATTGAATAAAAAAAATTCGCTCGAACAAATTGCGAAAATATTTTATTTCCCGTCCGAACACATTTGTGATTATCGCAATGCACTCGACAACATTCCACAAGATTAAATATCTAGACTACATTAGATTACATTAGGTTAGACAAGATAGACAAGTCTCGACAAGATTCAGCATGCAGTTATGCTGAATCTTGCCCAACCTTGTCTAGACTTGTCTAACCTAATGTAATTTAATCTTGTCGAATTGTTTAATCTAAGTATCGACAAGATGGGGCAAGATTCAGCATGCAGTCATGCTGAATCTTTGCCAATCTTGTCGAGATTTGTCTATCTTGTCTAACCTTATGTAATTTAATCTGGTCGTCATGTTTAATCTTGTATAACATTATCGAGTGCTTTCCGGTAATCACAAGACTGGACACGAATGAACATGGAGACTCTAACCTCAGGCAAGGCACATGTCCGCAATACCCCATTGAGTAGTTCCATCCATAGCCTAAGGAACACAAGGGACGGTAGGTTACTTATAGCGAGGGCCCGGATTAATATGTGCAACAGCTTGGCGGCCAAGAGAGTGCTGGCAGACTACAAAAATGATGGCGTGATAACATGCAGAAGTTTGCTGGGGAAAACTGGATGAGGGCTGCTATAGACAGGCAGGAATTGAAAAATATGGAAGATATTTTTAATTTAAATTATTTTCGGTCTTCTATTTCGTTTTCCACACAAATTATGATATTTGGAACGAGCAAATGTAATCTTTATTTCCAAATATCATAGTTTGTGTGGAAATCAAAATAAGGAACAAATAATTTGAATTAAAAATATGTATTTACATATAAATCCGGGCCCTACTTATAGCTATCGACAAGAATGAAGAAGCTCTCAATGAACTGGTAGGTATCTTCAATAAACCATCACACACCCTAAAGTCAAGGACAGCAGAACGGGAGAGAAAACTCGAAACCATCTACATACGTGGAGTGGACGCGTATACGACAAGAGAGGAGGTTTTAGCGACCGTAGGAAACTATATCAAATGGGACGAAAACAAGTGGAAACTCTCTAAATTAAGACCCAACTTGTTTAACACTCTTGCTGCAACCCTAACGGTTGGAAAAACTTACACAAAAAGACCACCTGGTAATAGGAATGGTCAGATGCCATATCGAAAAGCGACTCAAAATAAGTAAATGTTACAAATGCTGTGCATGCGACTATAATGCATCAGATTCATCATCATCATCCAGCTATACTTGTCCACTGCTGGACATAAGTCTCCCGAAACAACTTTCATCCTTTAATCCAGTATGGATACGCGAAAGATCGTCTGACCATCCAGTGGGCGGTCTTCTTCTATTTCGGAATGCATCGTTACGTGGTCTCTACTCTGCCACCCTTCTCGTACATCTTTCAGTACTGACTTCAGTATCAGTACTGGTCAGTACTGATCTTCAGTACTGGTCAGGTGTCCCGCCTAATTCCATTTAAGTTTGGCAATTCTCTCGATGGCATCGGTTACTCCACTTCTTCTCCTCACAGTTGTGTTAGGAACTTTGTCTCTTAGAGACAGACACAGTATTGCTCTCTCCATTTCTGTGCTACTCTGATTTTGTTATCTGTGCGTTTGATTAGGGTTAATGTTTCGGCCCCATATGTTCGTACAGGTAAGACGCACTGATTGAAGACTCTTATTTTAAGGCAGATGGGAATGTCGGATCTTAGGACATAGCATAGCTTTCCAAAGGCTGCCTAAGCTGCTTCTTGACATCTCACAAGTTTGATTGTCTCTGTTCAAGCGAATTTCTTGGCCCATATACTTGCACGAGTATTCTTGTTCTATTCTTGAGTTGCTGAGAGTTAGACTTGTGCTTACAATTAAATTTGTCATGACCATAGTTTTGCCCGCATTGACACTCAGGCCCACCTTCTTGGAGGCTAACTCTAGTTCATGTAGCATCGTTTGTCCCTCACCAAGGCAATATGTTATTTATATTATATTACCAGTGAAGCGTAGATGGTTAAGTAGGAAGTTTTTCGCCATTGATGTTTATTCCAAAGTTCTCGATGCTAACACTTTTAAACATGCATTCTAGGAGGGTTGTTAAATAACTGGGGAAATAACATCTCCCTGTCGCACGCCTCGCCCTATCTTGAAGTCAGTAATGTCTTCATGTAACCTTATGCAGGCGGTTGCATTTCTATACACTCCCTCTCTCACTCTCTAGCTTACAACCCAGGGTTGGTCTTCGCTGACATTACAATTTGCCTCCACTTGCTGCGGTCCATCATAAGTTCTTCTGGTCGTTGGACATTTAGGGTCCGTAAGCCCGCTGCAATATTATCTTTCCACCGCAACCATGGCCTTCCCAGCGACCGATCTCCTACCGGGGTCTCTTCCCACACCAGTCTTACGACACGTTGGTCTTGTCTCTTGGCATCTGCGGCCCATCTGAATCTCTATGCCTTTATTATTTTTACTATATCTGGTTGGTTATATAGTTCTTGTACTTCCCTGTTAGTTCTAATTCAGTATTGTTGTGTGCCGTTGTCCTTGATTGGTCCATATATCCTTCTAAGAATTCTTCGTTTTGCGATTTTTAGTCGGTTCTCATTTTGTTTTGTCATCGTCCATGTTTCACATGCATATGTCATTATAGGTCTTATAATTGCATGATAAATTGTTACTTTCGTATGGTGGGTTAAATTTTTCGATTTCATTATTTTTTGTAGTGCAAAACAGCAAAGATTGGCTCCCTGAATTCTGTTTTTAATCTCTTGTGTTATAGTGTTATCTGAGGTGATTGTAGCTCCCAAATATTTAAACTCATGGACCCTTTCGAAATTATAGTGGTCCATTTTCACATTTTGTTCTATCCTGTCGCTTCGTTTTGTTCTTGTTGTAATCATGTATTTTGTTTTATCTTCGTTTATTTGTTGGCCAACCTTCTTTGCAGCATTTTCCAGTTTAATGAAATCTTCCTTAACGTTGATGGTTGAATTTCCTACTATATCTAAATCATCAGCGAAAGCTACTACAACGCGTGTACCCTGATTTCCAAATAGGCGTGTTTCTATGTTTGCCCTTCGTACGGTGCCTTCTAAGGCGATGTTAAAATGGAGTGGGGATAACGCATCTCCTTGTTTGAGACCCCCGTTGATTGGAAAGAAGGTTGACAATTTTTCTTTCAAGTCTTACTGCACTTGTAGATCCCACTACACAAGCTTTTGTGAGACTAAACAACTTATTCGGTACGACCAGTTCTGCCATGGTATTCAACAATTCCACTCTTAGGATGCTATCATACGCTTGCATAAAATCTATAAAAAGCTGATTCATTGTTTTGTTGTATTCCCAACACTTTTGCATCAACTACCTTATAGTGAAAATCTGGTCTACTGTTGGTCGATTCTTTCTGAATCCACACTGGTAATCTCCTATATGGTAAATCTCCGCTCTAATAGAATTAGAGACTATACTTTATTTCCTGTGTTAATAAGGGATATACTTCTATAGTTTGCGCAGCATATTTTATCGCCCTTTTTATGAATGGGTATTATAATACTTTCGTTCCAAGGGGTTGGTATTTGCTTTTCATTCCATAAGTGGCAGCTGAGTTGATAGAAAGCGAGTTCCAAAATTTATCCTCCATGTTTCAGACATTCTGCTGATATGGTATCGTTTCCTGGGGCTTTGTTGTTTTTTAGTTTGTGAATAGCTCGTGTTACCTCATTTCTATACACGTGTTTAATGATGTTTGTGTATTGGTACAGAACGTACAACGTACAATGATGTTTGTGTATCGCTAACTCTGAAATCAGCGAGAGCTTCAAACATTGCGCTGTGGTTGATCGTGTCGAAGACCTTTTCGTAGTCGATGAAGACAAGAACCAGGGGCTTGTTGTACTCTATGCACTTTTCGATGAGAATCTTGATGGTATGAAGGTGGTTATTAAGAGCCGTAGCCGGCAGTAGTTAGTCACTGTTAGCCGCTGTTAGTCTTTTTGTTATAATTCTCATAAACAATTTGTACATCTGAGAAAGCAGGATGATCTGTCTATAATTTTGGATCTGCCCTATGTCTCCCTTTGTATGGATTAGTACAATAATAGCTTTTCCTTTTCTCGGGTGTTACACAATCTTTAAGACACGCATTAAATAGTATACACAGTAGTTGTAAAAGTTTTTCTCCTCCAATTTTAATGTGTTCGATGGTGATAGCATCTTCTCCGGCGACTTCTTATTTTTCCTATCTTTTATGCTGTTGTTAATTTTGTTCGTGGTTATATCTGGGATGTCATCAGATCCTTCGTTTTTGATCTTGGAGGAGATCTTTTTGTCTTCGTATAAGGTTTCATCGTGGCTAGGATGTTCACCAAACAACACCTAGGGCTAGCGCTACTGCAAGAACCCTGGACCTACGGAGGTAAGATCAGAGGCCTCAGCAACAGGGAACGTAAGTTGGTATGGGACAGCCGTGAGGCCTCCCCTAGAACTTGCATCATGGTAAGGAAGGACATTAATTACTTAGGTCTTTCAGAATTCTTAACGCGGGACTTAGTTCCGATACAGGTCCTCATCAAGACCGAGGGCCTCCACCGCGAAGTAGTGATCGCATCAGCATACTTCCCTGGCGATGGTAACAGCATACCACCCATGGAGGTACAAAGGCTGGTCGAGCACTGTATTAGGAGAAGGCTGCCACTCATCTTGGGATGTGACGCGAACGCCCACAACGAGATGTGGGGCAGCACGGACACTAATAAGAGAGGTAGGTACCTTTTAGAATACCTCATTAAAGAGAACTTAACTGTGAAAACTGTGAAGAACTTAATATAACGTCGGGAACACACCAACTTTTGTCACTAAGGCCAGAAATGAGGTACTGGATATTACGGTAGGTAGCGCCAACGTAAGTAAACTAATTAAAAAGTGGAGGGTTTCAAGTGAACCCTCAATGTCAGATCATAGGATCATAGAGTTTGAGCTGGAAGGAGCGAGTGAGGAAAGCACCCCCATTCGAAACCCCAGACAAACTGTGTGGCCTATGTTTAGTTCGCAACTAAAAGAAAACCTAGAGCAGGTGACAGTACGGGGTAGCATCAAACACTACACCGTGCTGGAGCAGGTTGTAGGAGAAACAAATGTAGCAACCACCACGGCATTTGAATCCAGCTGCCCGGTAAAAACCGCGAAGGAGCATAAGGACGAAAAATGGTGGAATAAAAATTTGTCTACATTAAGAGCAAAAGTACATAGGCTTTTCAACAAAGCCAAGGAATACGGAAATTGGCTAGAATACTCCGAGGTGCTTACCACCTACAACAAAGAGATCAGAAGGGCAAAAAGGAAACATTTTAGGACCTTCTGTGAAAACATAGAATCCACCCCGGTGGCATCTAGACTGCACAAAGCACTAGCGAAGGATAGAGTGGAAATGACAACCACTCTCAAGAAACCGGCTAGGCGCTTCATGGAGGATGAAGAGCAAAGAGCTCTCCGCCTACTGGAAACCCATTTTCCGGGATGTAGAGGATACAGGGAGACCGAGGGCTTGATGCAACCACGGAAACCAAGTCGGGCCGACTGGAGAAGGGCAGCGTCCATCTGTACAGAAAACCGAATCAGATGGGCTATCGGCACTTTCCAGCCTTTTAAGGCCCCAGGTGTGGACGGACTAGTTCCTGCCTTAGTACAAAAGGGAGAGAGAGAACTAATGCCGTATCTTCTAAATATCTTTAGAAGTAGTTTAGCGCTCGGATATATACCGGAACTATGGAGAAGGGCTAAGGTGGTATTTATACCGAAGGTGGGAAAGAAAGACACCACTCAACCGAAGTCATTTAGACCCATTAGTCTAACATCTTTACACAAGAGTCAGCATGCTTACAGAGCAGGGAAATCCACAGAAACCGCCCTGTACCAGCTGACAAACGAAATAGAAGCAGCACTAGAGACAAATAAACTAGCGATATGTGCCTCCTTGGATATAGAAAGAGCTTTTGACAACACCTCACACGAGGCTGTCAAGGCGGCCCTCGAAAGAAGGAATATCGACAGCACTATCTCAAAGTGGATGGGAGAAATGATGAGAACTAGAACGGCGGAGACACAAGTGGAAAGAGATACCATTAAGATCTCCACAACTCGAGGGTGCCCACAGGGAGGTGTACTATCACCGCTAATGTGGAGCCTGGTAGTTGATGAACTACTAGTTAGGCTAAACAACCTAGACATCAAATGTCAAAGTTACGCCGATAACATAGTCATAATGGCCAGAGGAAAATTTTGAGGGAACGCTCTGTGAAATTGTTCAGAGAGGCCTCAAAGTAACTAGTAGATGGTGCCAAACAATGGAACTGAGACTCAACCCGAGCAAAACCACGGCGATGCCATTTACTAGATGGAGAAAACTAAACTGCCTACATCCCATACTCATAGATGGGAAGGCAGTAGAATACCAACAGGAGATAAGGTATCTGGGTATCACACTAGATAGCAAACTCCTATGAAATAGACACGCTGAGGCAGCGGTAGGTAAAGCCAAACGCGCCCTAATGGTGTGCAGAAATCTGGCAGGAAAAGCGTGGGGTTGCAACCCCACTATCCTGCGATGGATGTACACCATAATAGTGAGACCTGCAATCACTTATGGGTCAGTTGCGTGGGGAAGTAGAATCAAGCTGGCCTCTATGAGGAAACAGCTTGAGAAGATTCAAAGACTGGCGTGTGTCTGCATCACGGGGGCGATGGGGTCGTGTCCGACAGCAGCATTGGAGCTGCTGCTGGATCTGACTCCGCTGCACCTTATAGTGGAAAGCGCCGCCAGATCGGCGATTGTAAGGTTCAGCAAGGAAGGAATGGGCAGAGGTAAAATAATCGGGAGCAGAGACCGAAACAGCCTCGCTGCCAAGATCCCCTGGCTGGAAGTACCAAAAGACGAAATGGTATGCAAATATCAGTTCGAGAAAAACTACACAGCAATGTGTAGTAGTAAAGCCGATTGGAGCGACGAATCCTCAACAAACCACATAGAGCAAAATGCCATCAAGTGGTATACAGATGGTTCGAAGACAAAGGAAGGCACTGGTGCAGGAGTGTTTGTACCTCGTACCAGATACTTCGAATCCATGGGAACATCCCCAAGTATCTGTCAAGCAGAGGTATACGCAATCGAAAGATGTGCACAGTTTAACCTCGACAGGAATTACCGCAAAAAACGAATTTCTATCCTGTCAGACAGCCAAGCAGCCATCAAGGCCATTAGCTCATACATCATCAGATCCAAACTGGTATGGGACTGTGTGGGGAAGCTGAACAAGCTAGGCAGGGATAATAAAGTAACGCTATACTGGGTACCAGGACACACTCGTATAGACGGAAACGAAGAAGCCGATCACCTAGCAAACCAGTACCAAGGGATCCAGCCCCTTTATAGGTCCGGAACCCTTTTGCGGTATGAGTGTGAACACCATCCACAAAAGTTTACATGAAGAAACAAGAGGAAAATGGATGAAAACCTGAAAAGAACTTTCAGGGCTAAGGCAATCCAAAGTGATGCTGGGATCTTTTAACCAGAAGAGAACAAAAGCTTGTCTGAAACTAAGCAGGAACAAGCTTAGAATTCTGACAGGAGTCCTGACAAGACACTGCAGACTTAGGAAACATCTCAAGGCCCTAGATCTAGAGGAGGATGACGGATGCAGATTCTATGGATCAGCAGAGGAAACCCCCATACATATGTTCAAAGACTGCGGAGCATTACTCCGCAAGAGACAAATGTACCTTTGGGCTCACTGCTTGAACACAGAGGAGATGCAGGCCTTGAATTCCACCCAGATCCTGCAATTCCTAAAGGAATCAGGATTAGAGGAGGCGCTCTAAATGGGTAAGTACACCAACACTTGGCGGAGGAGGGTGGGTAACAATAGATCTATAAAGGTCGCAGTACAAGTCGTCACCAGCATATCTACAATCTACAAGGTTTCATCATTCTTATACAGTTCTACATAAAATTCTCTGAATATATTTAAGATTTCCTGTCTATTAGTTGTTGGTTTCCCATTTCTATCGTTCATCTTTCCTATTTGTTCCTTCCCATGTGACAGTTGTTTCCTCAGTACCTTCATTCCTATGTTCTCTTCTATAGTCCTTGTTATTTCTGTGATGTGTTCTCTTATGTCACGTTGGATGGCTTTAGATTTCTTTATTGAGTTCTGTTAACTGCCTTGCGTTTGTCAAGTGATTATTCTTCAAGTTTCTTCTTTTGTCCATTAGCTGCTTATTGTTTTCGCTCAATTTCTCCTTCCTCTGTCCCCCTCTTGTTTGACACTCGTTTTCCGCTCTCTCTATTGGCGTTATTTTTTGGCTATTCATTATGTCAACCTCCACATTTTCTTCTCGTACATTTTCTAAGGCTGCTAGATTTGATTCGAAGAGTTGTCTGTACTGGTCTGCATCTTGGGGTGTTATTGGTTTTCTTTTTGCTGTGTTTCGCACAGTTTCGAAACCTCAGTTCGCAACCTTTCTCTTTTTACGTTTAAAGTGATTTTTGTTCGAACTGCTATGCTAGTCACTTCCTATGGAGAATCTAATCAATACAGTAACGTATTTGACAATATATTTCCTATTGGAAATTATCAAGACAATCTCGTTTTTTGTGACTCCATCAGGGCTGGCCCACGTGGGGACTTCTTAAAAAAGGTGTTCATTGCGTATAATAATTTTCTTGTTGCAGAAAGTTTAGCAGTACTTGGCCTCTCTCATTTCTCTGGCCGTATCCCTGACTTCCCGTCGAAGTTTCACTATCATCCTCCTTGCATCCCAACTTGGCGATGAAGTCTCTCATTAGTATGGTATAACGGGAAAGTGACTGTTGTAGTGTCGTGTTGATATCGTCATAGAATCTATCCATGTCTTGGTCATCATGGGTGGACGTGGCTGCATATACCTGTATTATTTTCAACGAATGCTTTGTGTTAATTTTGAGGATGAGGTGTGCCACTCTGGGTCTATGCTCATCAGATTTCGATGGTGCAAAGAGAACAACGCTCTGATTTAAAAAACGGAAAAGATTACCGCAGGATTGCTCAAATGAGGAAGCATGTCCCTTGTGTAACGAGACGGGACATAAATCAGGCGCGGTCTTCAAAAACGTCCAGACAAAGGCAAGGAAAATAGAAAAGAAGAGGAAAAAATTGAGGAGGTGATACCGATGTTATCACAATATACACCATTGGTGGCACCATTGATAATACACAATGCCGAACCTAAACCTCTTCCAGCCCAATTTCTAGATTCTCCCAATCTCTATCTATATCAAGCTTTAAACAATGGAAATTCTATAGATAGAATCAGCATATAATACTACAGATAGATAAATAGAAGTAGATGCGCTACTTCACTAGACCTACTCTCCGAAACAATACACTATAAAGATATCGATACCGTAGTGGTCATGAAACCAAACAAAATGGAACGTACCAACGACAGAATAAATATTGCAATTCGTAATATTAAAACGTTCACCTCCGTTGTAGGTTTGGTATGGAGCAGAGAGCGGCTTCGTCTGGATAGAGGTAGGCAACTTTGTATTCTACGGGTGTTACATCTCTCCAAACGTAGACCTAGATACCTTCGCGAAATATCTTCAGAAATTAACCATAAGTATCAAAAAACGACATAATATCAATATAATCATAATGCAGTACTTCAAGAGCGCCAGACTTCCGAAGGATAGAAATGCTTAGACTAGACTAACCAAAACCAGACAAAACTAAACAAGTGATGACAAGACTAGACAAGGCTATATGAGAATCAAATATATTAGACAAAACTGGACAATACATCTGTTTTCTGTTCTTGACTGGCTTAGTCTGGTCTTATCTGGTCTTGTCTGGTCTTCTGTGGTCTTGTCTGGTATTGTCTGATCCTGTCTCGTTTAGTCTGGTCTTGTCTCGTCTTGTCTGTTGTCTTGTCTGGTCTTGTATGGTCTTCTCTGGTGTTGTCTGGTGTAGTTTGGTCTTGTATGGTCTTGTCTGGTCTTGTATGGTCTTCTCTGGTGTTGACTGGTATTGTCTGCTCTTGTCTGGTCTTGTCTGATCCTGTCTGGTCTTGTCTGGTCTTGTCTGTGCTGGTCGTGTCTGGTCGGGTATTCTCTAATGTGGTCTTGTCTTGTATGGTCTATCTTGTTCTTGATATAAAAAAATCTTAAAACAAATTGGCAAGGAAGAAGAAGAAATGTATTTTGAACAAAACAAATTTAAAATAAAGTTTTAGTAAAATGAGATCGGACATTTAGGAAACCTCAACAATTTCTACCTAATTTTTGCACTCACATTTTGTAAACTTTTTGTCTGTCTGTTTGCTCCTTTTACAAAAAAACATCCAATAATACAAATATCACAGAAACATAGTGATGATTAGCTTAACTATTAATCCATTCAATAGGTCTTTATGTACAAATTTCATTTAGTTCGAAAAGAAAACTTCTCTCAATATCTCGTGTATAAAAACGAAACGTACAAAAGGAAAATTTTGCAAAAGTCTTGGAATTATTGCTTTCAAGTTGTCTTCATTTACATAAATCAATGATTTCAATGCATTGCTGGTTATACAAAAATTTTTGCGAAAAAATCGTTTGGTTCTTACATTATTTTTTTTTGTCTTGTTTTCTGTAAAACTTTGAACATCGACAGTCGTTGCATCTGATTCCAAACTTGGTCGCTTTGGCAATCAAACAAAACCAACAAAAATCATTTTACAAATCAGTCAGTTCGGGTTCCCCCTCAAAGACCCTCGTCCCTGTAGCTCTTCCCCTGCTGCGCCTCTTCCGGTTGCTAGAGGAATCGCGCGGGATTCTTCCAGCAGCTGAAGCAGCAAGGCAACGCGCACAGCAGCGTGTCCTTAAAGGCCTCTCTAAAGTCCCGATTGAAGTACGCGTAGATCAGCGGATTGAGGGCGGAATTGAAGTAGCCCACCCAGAACAGCATACCCACGACTGCGTCCGGCGTCGGGCAGCTTTCACCACACAGCGTCGATATTACGTACCTAAAAACATAATAAATATTAATGGAAAGTCTTTTTCAAACTAAACTATTAAATGGGAATATTAAATATGTTTTAGGGATTTTGTGCTAGATAAGGGTAGACAGATATGACTAGACATTTAGATATTGAAAGATTATGCAGTCACCGTTAGATAAGGCTGAAATATGGGAACGTTCTACACAATCTTAAGAATAAATTACAATAAGGTAAGAATTGCGTTCGGACCCTTTTTTATTGGTTTTATAGGGCGTACGATTGTCAATAGCGTGATCAATTATTTTCGGTAGGTGTTGATCGCGCGCATCGAATTAAAAAATCGCGTAGCGATTAGGATTAGAATTTGTGTAAAACATTGCGCTGCGCGATTTAGATAGAAAACCAAGACCAGAGTCGTAGCGAGAGTAACACGTCTCGCCCGGCCAACGTGATAAGAGAGTTCGCATGCTGGCCGAGACAAAACGTGCGTTTTGTCTGGGCCGGCATGCCACCACGCTCATTTCGTTGATGTGAACTTTACGGAGGTTCTGTTCTTTCTAGCAGATCTGCGTTGCAAGGGTTCTCTGTCGAATATTAAAAAAACATTAGTTATTCGGCAGAGAATCGAATAACTAATTTTAGTTATTTTGCCGGATGAGACAAAACGTGCGTTTTGTCTAGGCCGGCATGCGACCCACGATCATTTCGTTGATGTGAACTTTTCGGAGATTCTGTCCATTCTAGAAGATCTGCGTTGCAAGGGATCTCTGCCGAATATCTTTAATGTCTTTATTCCTTCCTGTTTCCTCCCTTAAATCTGCGTTGCAAGGGTTCTCTGCCGAATATTAAAAAATATTAGTTATTCGACAGAGAACCATATAACTAATTTTAGTTTATTTGCCGGCCGTGATAAAACGTTCGTTTTATTTCGGCCGGCATGCGACCACGCTCATTTCGTTGATATGATGTTTTCGGAGATTCTGTCCATTCTACAAGATCTGCGTTGCAAGGGTTCTCTGCCGAATATATTTCTTGTCTTTATTCCTTCCTGTTTCCTCCCTTAAAATTAGTTGGCGACAGGAGGATCGCTTCAACAGAGTAGGCGAAGACATTTTGTAACTAGAAGGTAAGTGGAAAAACCACCGCGATTTGTTGTCCCATATTTTAATTTGTCGTTGTTAAATACAGTTCAATCAAATTGAATGGGCTAGGGGTGTAAGGCGTATTTCCAAACCTAACTCCTGCACGCGGTTCACCCTGCTGGAAAACGAACGAGGCTCTGTCGAGCGAGCATATTCCAGAATAAGCAGATGCCTCTTGTTAGTCAACAGTTTAGGGTGGATGAACTAGCAACGGCACTAATTTGCCCTTGGGATGCAGAATCATGCATAAAGTGGGATGAGCCATCAAGTGATTGATGTGAACATGTGATGATGTGACATCAAGTGAACGGCATAAGGGTGCAAAAGAGGAGGAGAACCCATTGCATAGAAGACCTACAATGGTAGAATGTTTAGAATTTAAAAGATTTCATCGGCGTGGGCCAGGAGGAGACTTATGCCTGCCCGAGAAAAAAATGGTTGTCGGTGTTCTAAGTTCCAGAAGACGCTTTCTAATGCGATGTTAAATAAAACTGATCTTAGGCGTCTCTCTGTATAAGGTCCTGCCTTAAACAGAGAGACGTCTAAGATCAGTTTTATTCAACATCGCATTAGAAAGCGTCTCCTGGAACTTAGAACACCGACAACCATTTTTTCCCGGGCACGCATAAGTCTCCTCCTGGCCCACGCAGATGAAATCTTTTGAATTCTAAAAGAAGCACAGAAAATAGGACTCCAACTCTCGCGATATTCGGCGGCGAGATTACCACGCTCATTTCGTTAATGGGAACGTTTCGGGCATTCTGCCCATTCTAGAAGATTTGCGTTGCAATGGTTCTCTGCCGAATATTAAAAAATATTAGTTATTCGACAGAGAACCACATAACTAATTTTATTTTTTTTTCCGACCGAGACAAAACGTGCGTTTTGTCTCGGCCGGCATGCGACCACGCTCATTTCGTTGATGTGAACTTTTCGGAGATTCTGACCATTTTAGAAGATCTGCGTTGCAAGGGTTCTCTGCCGAATATCTTTCTTGTCTTTATTCCTTCCTGTTTCCTCCATTAAAACTACTTATTCGGGAGAGAACCGAATATTTTTTTTTGTCAGCCGAGACAAAACGTGCGTGTTGTCTCGTCCGGCATGCGACCATGCTCATTTCGTTGATGTGAACTTGCGGAGATTCTGTCCATTCTAGAAGATCTGCGTTGCAAAGGTTCTCCGCGGAATATCTTTCTTGTCTTTATTGACCCCTGTTTCCACCCTCAAAATTAGTTGGCGACAGAAGGATCGTTTCAACAGAGCAGGCGAGGAAGACATTTTGTAACTAGAAGGTAAGTGGTAAAACCACCCCGATTTGTTGTCCCACATTTTAATTTGACATTGTTAAATACAGTTCAATCAAAATGAATTGGCTAGGGGTGTAAGGGGTGTGTTCAAACCTAACTCCTGCACGCAGTTCACGCTGCTGGAAAACGAACGAGGCTCTGTCGAGCGAGCATCTTCCGGATTAAGCAGATGCCTCTTGTTAGTTAACAGTTTATGAACTAGCTAGGGCACTAATTTCCCTTGGGATGAAGAATCATGCATAAGGGCAGATGAGGCAACAAGTGATCAACGGCATAAGGGTGCAAAAGACAAGGAGAAACCATTGCATTAAGGACCTGCAATGGTATCTTTAAACAGGTCCTTAAACAGAGAGACGCCTTACATCAGTTTTATTCAACATCGCATTAGAAAGCTTCTTTCGGAACTTGTAGATTGTAGATATGGTGGAGACGACTTGTACTGCGACCTTTATAGATCTATTGTACCCCACCCTCCTCCTCCAAGCGTAGGTGTACTTGCCCATTTAGAGCGCCTCCTCTAATCCTGATTCCTTTAGGAATTTCGGGATCTGGATGGGATTCAAAGCCTGCAGCTCCTCTGTGTTCAAGAAGTGAGCCCCGAGGTACATCTGTCTCTTGCGTAGTAGTGCTTCGCAGTCTTTGAGCAGGTGTATGGGGGTTTCCTCTGCTGAACCACAGAATCAGGATCCTTCATCCTCCTCTGGGCCTAGGACTTTGAGATGTTTCCTAAGTCTTCAGTGTCCCGTCAGGACTCCGGAACTTAGAACACCGACAACCAATTTTTTCCCGGGCAGGCATAAGTCTCATCCTGGCCCACGCAGATGGCATATATGTGGATGATATAGTTTTGATGCAGTGAGAGTCATTTTTCTTAAATTCTAAAAGAAGCAAAGAAAATGGAACTCCAACTCTCGCGATATTCGGCGGCGAGATTACCAATCAAAATCAGTATGGGCTCTTCCGGTTCTGAAATAGCTCATGAATTTAAATATCTGGGGACTTTGATTATCGACGATAATGAGATAAGAAAGGAGATACAGATACGAATAAGTAATGCATAGAAGTGTAGCCATTCCCTATTTAGTCTTCTCATATCCAAGGTCTTACCTAACACTGCTGAACGTCCTTGAGAGAATTCTAAGATCGTCAACTAAACCACAGGTACTCCTGGTAGGAGACCTAAACGCAAAGTCGCACCAGTTCGGATCGACCATAGAAAATGAAAGAGGAAAACTGATGGACGATGCCAACAACCTAGTACCTCTAAATCTAGGCGCCAAGTTCACATTCCAAGGATCCAGGGGCAGCTCAACCATAGACGTCACGTTCTCAACACAAGGCATAAGCAGGCTCATCAGAAAATGAAGGGTAGACGATGAGACTGAGAACCTCAGCGACCACCATTCGATCCACTTTGTACTTGCTGCAGAGAAAAATACCCTACCGTGTCAACCTACCCGGCGTGGTTGGGACATCACAGAACGTAACTGGGCCACATTTATCAAAAACATAGGAAAGGCATCACTAATAAACCCAGAAAAATCAACGCCAAAAAATTCGCGAAGGAGTTAACAGAGCTGTGCAATAAACACTTCCCAATAAGCGAGCACAAGGGTAACCGTCGTCCGATGTATTGGTGGACACGACAAACTGGTGAACTTCGAAGATCCTGCAACGGGATAGAAGAACACTCACAAGAGAAAAGAAGAAACACGGCATATCAATGCAAATGCACAAGGCCAAATGGTAATATCGCAAGCACAAACAAATGCTGAAGAAAGGAATTGCAAAAGAAAAAGACAGATCGTGATAAGCACCCTGTAATGATCTCAGTAACGATATATGGGGCAACGCGTACAAAATAGTAAACGGGAAACTGAAATTAAGAACCAAAACCTTCCTAACAGAAGAAGAGCGATATACCAAGTGAAAAAACTATTCCGAAGTACATTCAACAACTATTCCCAAGATGTTTGGCATCAGACACCCTGTCACGGAGTGGGCAGAAACAAGTAATGGCTCAGTAAACACACCTAAATTAGAAGCTTTTGAAATAATATTTTTGGCCACTGCTGCACGAATTAAAACAAAAGTCCCGAGGTCCTGACAATATTTTACCCCAATTGGTTAAATTTGTATCTAACAAAGAAGTGGAGACCGTAACCAACGTTATGAACAAATGTCTCGTTGAAGGGAAATTTCCAGACATTTGGAAGGTCTCCAAACTAGTTCTCATTCAGAAAGCCAAAAACAATGCGCAACACGTGAAGTCCTAAAGACAGATCCGCCTCATAAACTCGTTGGGTAAACTATTAGAGGCTCTCATTAAATCAAGACTCGAAAAAGAACTAGAGAGCAAAGAAGCCATACACGCCAACCAATTCGGCTTCAGAAACGGGTAATCATCTACACTAGACGCGATCAAAAAAGTTCTGGGAAAGGCCAACGAAATTAAACAGAAGGCAACCAGGAACATAGAGGTATGTGCGCTGGTAACGCTGGACATCAAAAACGCCCTTAACTCGGCACTCTGGAACGGCATAATTAACGCTTTAACAACGAGAAATATCAGCGAATATCTCCTAGACATAATTAAATCCTACTTAACAGAGAAATACGTGGCGACGGAGACGAGAACAAAAATAAAGACATCCAGCGGGGTACCACAAGGATCGGTACTTGGACCAATACTGTGGAACGTTTTCTACGATAGAATCCTGAGACTTAAAATGTAAGACGGTGTGACCACGGCTGCATACGCGGACGATCTTGCACTAGACGTATCCGCAAGGAGCAGCGAATATTTAAAAGAGAAAGCAGAACACGCCTTAATCTCAATTACGGAACAACTTGAGCCAAAAACTAGCAGCCAAAAAACAACAATGGTCCCTCTCATAGGCCGCAGAAAACTCAGCGGACTGGAGAAAAAATAAATGGGGAAACAATAAATTCCAGAAACTCGTTAAAATATCTCGGCGGCTACCTAGACAAAGATATACGAATGACAGAACATATATAGAACAACTGCACAAGAGCCACAAACACCCTCAACGTTATCGCCAGGATAATGCCAAGTGTCAATAGCCCCACAACAAATATACCAAGAATGTTAGTATCCGTAGTTTCCTCCATCATCCTCTACGGAGCCCCAGTATGGTCGAGCGCGCTAAAATATAAACACAATGTTGCCAAACTAGAAGAAGTAAACAGAAGAATGGCTATAAGAATAACGGCGGCATAGGGATCGTCCATCATGTTAGGCTCGAGAGAGGGGGGAGGTGGTTTGTGAAAAATCACGAAACATCACCAGGGGGGGGGGGGGGGGTGTAGGCTAGTGAGATATCATGTGATATCACGAGATATTTTTTCGTTGAACGGGCGATTTTTAAACCAAAAGCGGCGCGCTACTCGCTGCCAGCCCCAGTAGAAATCTGTGATTTTGACGCCGAATAGATGTGTAAATCGTTGCCGCGTATGTTTTGTCTGAAAACAATGTCTAAACTGGAAGACAGTTCTGGATTTACCAGCAGGCTGAGTAGGCTGGAGCCTAGGGCGGCAGATTTTAGGGTCGGAAAATTTTGGGCCAACAATTTCTGTGTCGTACAGAATTTCAAAAGAATCATTTTTATATACCTTAATGTGAATTTTATTAGATCCACACAAACAATTCAACATGTAATATGTTTCACCACATATTGTTTTTACATAATTATTTTTTTCGACAATTTACGTAGTAGTGGTTGGTTCGAAGCAGGATCGACGGGGACGAGTTGTTAGGGGCTGTTAGTGGTCTGAGAGAGACAGATATAGCGCGGCGATAGAAACGAAAAAGCCGCCGAAAAGAAAAGCCCCCTCTGTTGGTTGAGTCATGCAATTTCTTATATGTATTAATTTTTCTTCGGTTGTGTGCTATAGAGGAAAATGAAAAGTTCTGTGATCCGAATAACGGAAATTATTGTATAATTTTGGAATTCGATCCTTTTTTAGCAAGTCATGTTGAATATCAAAGACTAAGATATAAATTCGACATTATAAATTCGACACAACGCTGGCATAAGTTAATGACAGTTGAAATTGATGTCAAAGGCCATGGAAAATACGATGGAATTAGGCTTGTCGATGCAGCAAACAATAGACATGGGCAAAAAGACAACCGAAAAGGAAAAACATATGTGCTGAAACACGCGATGAAGAAATAAGAGTGACTACAAATGATACTTTAAGGGTTAATACATTTCTCGTCCTTATTGATAGACTCGTATTTAAAAAGTTGCTAAACAACATCACGTGATTGGACGACAACCTAACCTGGACCCCCCCCCATAAACTACTCGTGCTCGAATGCTGCCAGCTGCACGAGAAAGGAACGGCCAACAGAAAGGAAGCAAGGGAGGATTTGATGTCATCATGGCAGGACCTGTGGGGTACGACGGCTGGACCAAAACATTCATAAAAAATGTGAGAGCATGGTGCGAGAAACCCTGGGGCGAGGTAGACCACTAGATAACCAAAGCCATAACAGGACTCGGCGTTAAATTACCAAATGGAAAAAGACCTCGAGCGAAGGAAGACCTCGAATGAGATGGAAAGATAACATCAGAAGGGACCTGGAATCCTTCGCAGTCCAAAATATGGAAAAGCAAACCCAGCAGTCTTATCCTGGATATATGGACGAGGATCGTCTGTGAGGCCAAGACCTACAAGGGGTTGAGCGCCCAGGAGTAAGTAAGTAAGTAATAGTAATCATCACAGAAAGCAATCATGACAATGTTCAAAACAAAATCCGGAGTAAAAAGTTTGCCCTGCATCTTCGAAACAAAGGGCTTTCTCAAAAATCATCAATCGGCAAAATATTCTTAGATTAGGCGCCATGGAATAACCCCTTGAATTTTAGCTGCATGTTTACCTATACCAGTGCTTCCCAAAGTGGTGTGCCGCGGCTCCCTAGGGGGCTGGGGCTTACCAAGGGGGGCCGCGAATATATCACATTAATATATCTTCTTTAACACCTAACCACCTGACATACGTCTCTCAGACCCAAAGTAGTAGTAATTTTCTCACCTGAGACGGATGGCAGGTGGTTTAGGGTTAAATAACTTCAAGTGTCAAATATGCACATTAAAATTATAAACTCCGTTGAAATATTGAAATTACGACGAATGATATGATAGGAATAATGACGAGCTTAGGATATTTCTTCTAGAAAATAAACCAGATTTAGCTGCCCAATTTCTCATGATATTTTCGAAAAGGTTAATGAACTGAATCTTTCTCTTCAGAGAAAAAGTACTAATTTACTGATTCTTAGCAATAAGCTACAAGGTTAAAAAAAAATCTCCGCAGGTACCAAGAGCTTTGGACAAGGAAGCACAAGCATGTTTATTTCTTTGCATGAATTTCTTGAAGAAAATAACAAAATAATGTCGTGGTCAACAGAACTTAAATACCGTAATAACATATTAAAGGACAAGTTCAGTAAGCGCGATTTTTCACCACGCGTCCATACTGAACCCTACTTACTGAACTCGTCCTTCAATATACTATTTTCTATTTTGCTTCTGTTATGGACTCATAACAGCACTCATATGCGTGCGGTAATGGCTCGCCGAGTGCTGTTATGAGTTGATTTTTTCAAGGTTGGCACTGAAATTCAGAGCTGTCAGTGTAAAATTTTTGGCGAGATTTATAGTGATATTGGATGATAGTGACATTATATATGGTGCTACTATTAGTGTTGCTATCAAATTGCAACTGTGGGGCACTAGGAGAACATCCAGGTAAGTTGATATTTGCTTGCTCAGACCCAAGAATTTTTGACAATTCAATTTTCTTTTTAAGGAAGCGTCCTTGGGTGTAGTTTGGGGGCGGGGGGGGTTGGCTGGTTTGGGGGTTCAAACCCCCCCGTCGAACATACAAAATATACAAAATACAAAAAAAATATACAAAATATAACTTAAATATAACATATATTATATTGAAATAAGGAGGGACGAGTAGAGATGACTAGAGATTTTCAAGAGAGCATGGCAGATGTGAAGTTTAGGAACCTTTGTGTGTCAGTTTTAGAAAACAAATTGGTGCATTTATGTTACTGTATTTTTTTAATTTTTTTCTTGGAATGTATTTTTTTTTTAGATACAGACACAATGATGGAATCGGACCTGTATTCTATATTGTCGACAGACATATCCGTTAATTCCTGACGCCTTGATGGTTTATACTTCTTAGGTTGTAATTCGAAGTAAGCAAGTAAAACATTTTCCGAAACAACTGTAACATTATTTTCAATGCACCACTCGTTAAATTTACTATATTGTTTTTCATATCGTGGACGTTATTTATCCGGCAACAAATTGCTCACTGTATTTGCAGCAATTTGATGAATTTCAGGTGGAGTACAAGATACTTTCTCACCCATTTAAATTTTAACCTTTAAATTAATTTCAAGTGTCAGTGAAATGTCAAGTATCAGTGTTACCAACCACCATAGAATTTTCTAAGTATGTATGGGCAATTTTTTTAATTTAGAATTGGCATAAAAGAGCGCAAAATAGAAAAAAATACTATAAAAAACTCGTTCGTAAGGCGTTTTACAGCACTTTCTGTACATTAGAAAACTCTTGGCTACGCTCGTAGCGAAAATTAGACACTGACAGCTCTGAATTTCAGTGCCAACCTTGAAGACATTAACTCCAAACAGCACTCGGCCAGCCATAACCGCAGGGATATGAATGCTATTATAAGTCCAATACAGACGCAACATCATTTAACAGAATCAATCAACTTCCTTGAAAAGTAGTATACATGTATACACAAAGCAACATTTTTATTTATCCAATTCTAAAAATAATTAGGGGGCCGTGGTTTATCGATATGAGTTGTAAGGGAGCCACGACATCAAAAAGTTTAGGAAGCAGTGACCTATACCACACATATATATATATATATATATATATATATATATATATATATATATATATATATATTTATTTATATATATATATATATACATATTCAGTATAAAAATAATTTTTGTTTGCTTTATCTTGATGGTTGGATCAACACGATTTCAATATGATGTATCAGAGAATAACATATTGTTATCATAAAATATGAACAGAATATAATTTTCTTTGCGTTATTAATGTGATTTTTGTTTGTGGCCGGTAATGTGTTGTGAGACCGCGTTGACCTTAGAGGAAGTACAACCTTGTGGTATCGACTAGCCGGGCCATTACCAGACCAACAATTTAATGAGAAGGAAAGCACGTGTAATGGAACACGGAACGCACGAATCGAACTTGTAGTTATTTCGTTTTAATATGGTTTTAATTATTCAAAATGTTACAAAGTAACAGCGGCGGTTTCGGCAGTAACGGCGGTTTATCAATTCATCAAAGGGTTTTCGCCGCTTTTGTAAGCAATTCTTCTAATTCTTTGCAAGTATTTCTTACATAATTAATTAATGGAATTTCCTACGCTATCATTTGAAATCAAATTTATTGACTCAACTAGATTGCAATTTCACCAGAAATCGAGGAAAACATATTGAGACCTGGTATTAAGACCCAACAATTGAACCCGTCATTTCGAAAAGGGCACGAGTCACACTTTTTTGAAATATCACTTGTTTACGTCATTTTATTCATTGAAGCGTTTTATATATTCCATGCGAAAAGAGTACATGTGTATACACCCCAAGTCAAGGTCACTTGGGCCCTTTCAAGTGAAACGAAACGCATCTGTCAGATATGACATAACATCACTTTATCGTGTGCTTGCCGAAAATGCTTTTAGTCCTAGAAAAAGAGTCTCTGGTGGCAGGAATAGTGAAAAATAAAAACATATTAAAATAAAAAAAAGCCAAAATTGCTTAGAAATGATGATTAACTAATTCAAATTTTTGGACTACTGCTGATGATCAAGGGATCATTTCGAAAAAGGCATAAGTCCAAAAATTTTAATTCAAAATATCTTGATGAAAACTGATGTTTTTTAATAAATAAATATACCAAAAAGCGTGTATGTTTTTTATTTAACAACCTCTATATTCAGTTTCTTCAGCACCAATGACTTTTTAACAAAAAACATATTTTTGCTGATTCTGAAAAGTTTTAATTCATTGACTCATGCCCTTTTCGAAATGACGGATTCAATTGTACTTCGTTTTGGTTTTAAAACCATCTATAGAGGCAGATAATTAGGAGGAGGAAATGAGTTTTCCTGTTTTGAAAAATATACAAATACAACCAGTTCGTATGTAACTTTCTCAAAACAAAGATAGTTGATAATTCAACACATATCGCACCTCCAACAGAAAAGTGACACAAGTGCGAAATCGCCATTTTTGAACTTAAACTGGAAATTGGGTATCTAGGATGCTGTTTTTAGTATTATGAAGTCGATTTTGGTTGAATTCAATTAATGTCCGCCATAAAGCGGAAGTGTCTTTTTTCATCTGAGCAGATTTTCAACAAAAAGATGGCAGATAAAATTGCAATTTTTGGGAAATCAGTAATTCGCACTTGTGTCACTTTTCTGTTGGGGTATCAAAGGGGGTAGTGCATGCGTACCGCACAACAGTCATTGGGAATGAACTAGTTGCATAGCCACTCCTACCCAAGTCTGACTCTCACCTCCACGCTTGGTGATCCCTGGTAACCTCATGGACACCCTTTGAGATGCGGTGGAAACCCGTATGGACAAGGGCGGAAATGAGGGCAAACGAGAGCAGGCGAAATGGCCCTCCGAAATGGGGGTTGGGCGACGGGTTAACTCCCCGTCACCGGAAAAACAAACTTGTTACGAAAACTCCACGAAATAAAACCGGACTGGAACCACGACAACGAACCACGCAACGAAAAAAGGACAAGAGATTGGAAATGAAAATAAGCACATGGAATGTACTAACCATGCTAAGGCCTGGAAAAATGCAGGAGATTGCCGAAAAACTTATAAAGCAAAAAATAGATGTAACAGCCCTGCAAGAAATCAGATGGAAAGGACAGGGCGAAGTACGAAAAAGAGAATAATCACTATACTATAGCGGGAGTGAAAAACAAGGATCATATGGAACTGGATTCATACTAAACAAGAAAGCGAGAAGTACGCTTATGCACTTTGAACCAATCAACGAACGAATGTGCAAGATCCGCTTAAAAGGAAAATTTACAAATATAACCATTCTAAACGCATACGCTCCAACGGGAGAAACAGACGAAATGATAATCGACCAATTCTATGACAGGATCCAACAAGAATGCGACAAAGTACCCAATCACGACATCTTGATATTGATGGGAGATTTTAATGCAAAGATAGGACAAGAACAGAGGTACAGGAGTGTTGCTGGACGACACAGCTTGCACGCAGAAACAAGCCCAAACGGAGAGAGATTATGCCACCTAGCAGAAATGCAAAATTTGATATTAAGTAGTACACTCTTTCCGCACAAGCGCATACATAAAGGAACATGGAAAATTCCGGGCACGAGAAAATGTAACCAAATCGATCATGTCGCAGTATCAAGAAGGTGGACATCAAATATAAGAGATGTACGCTCGTCCAGAGGAATTAACTGCGATTCCGACCACTTCTTGGTAATAGCAACTGTAAGACAGAGATTAAGCAACATACAAACGCGGAGGAGATAAACCAAAGAAGTGGAATGTGGAAAAACTGAAAAGTGAAAAGGGAAAAAGAGAATATCAAGAAACAATACTGGAACACCTACGTAAAAACCCAAGCGAAGACGATGTGGAGAATGAATGCAGACACATCAGAGATAGTATTCTAAAAGGAGCTGAAAAGATAGGAGAAAAGCAAAAAATACGAAACGAAGAATGGTTTGACGAGGAGTGCAGGAAGAAGATTGACATAAAAGATGAAGCAAGAAACAAGTGCCTCCAGCGTGAATCGAGAAGCCAAAGGAAAGACTATGAAAGAAAAAGAACAGAAGCATACCGAACGTGTCGAAGAAAGAAAAGAGAATACTGTAACAAGGAAATAGAAGAAATAGACGAGAGCAATAACAGAAAAAATTACAAAAAGTTCTACCGAGAAATAAAACTACATTCTTCAGAGTACAAAGCGAAAGAAATGTTGTGCGACGATAAAAATGGAACGATCCTAACAGAGAAATCAGACGTCCTAACGATGGCAGGAATATTTCTGCGACCTGCTTAATAATAAAAATGAAACAAACTCAGAAGAAGAACTAACTCAGTACAAAACAGCTGAACCAAAAGTTGAAACACCGACACTGGAAGAAACAACTGAGATCATAATTGCCTTTAAGAATAACAAGGCGCCTGGTAGCGATAACATTACAGCAGAGCTACTAAAGGCAGGAGGCCCAGAACTGTGGGCCCGTATCCACCAATTAACCAAACGAATCTGGGAGGAAGAAACAATGCCAGAAGAGTGGAATTTAGGCCTTATACATCCTATTCACAAGAAAGGAAGCAAAAGAAATTGTAAAAATTACAGAGGAATTACATTATTAAATGTAACATATAAAATCATTTCATGCCTCATTCACAAAAGGTTGAACATATATGCAGAAGATATACTAGATGACTATCAATGTGGATTTCGACCTAACCGATCAACAACAGATCAAATGCGACTGCTGCTAGAAAAGGGATACGAACACAATTTTGACATACACTGCCCTTTCATTGATTTTCAACAAGCCTTCGATTCAGTCAATAGAAATAAGTTATACCTGAACTTAATACATATGGGCATACCAAAAAAGATTGTCAATCTAATTAAACTAACATTAGAAAGAACGTCAGCGGCAGTAGTAATACAAAACGATAAAACCGAAAAATTCGCCATTACGTCTGGAGTCAGACAAGGTGATGATATCCGCTCTACTTTTCAACCTAACATTACATGCGGCTATAGAAAAACTAAAGATAACGGGAAACTTAACATCAAAAAGTAGACAAATCGGAGCCTATGCAGATGACATATTAATCACGGGGCGCATGGCAAATACAGTAAATGACACATTTAAGGACCTCGAAAAAGAGGCAAGGAAAGTAGGACTGACAGTCAATCAAGAAAAAACAAAATATACGATGATGTCCAGAACTGCACCACAAAATGAAGATAGATACATAGTAGGCGACCACAGCTTTGAAAAAGTTAAAAATTTCACGTATTTGGGATCTCAACTAAATCAAACCAACGACGAGAGTGAAGAAATAAAGATACGAATATTAAAAGGAAATAGAACCTACTATGCGAACAGAAAACTACTTACCAGCAAACTACTAAGTCACAAATCCAAGATAACTATATATACGTGCCTAATACGACCGGTAGTTACTTATGGCTGTGAAACATGGACCCTCCTTAAGAAAAGTGAGGAAGAACTAAAGACATTTGAAAGAAAAATATTAAGAAAAGTATATGGTCCGATAAGGGAACAGGACGGAACATACAGGATAAGAATGAATCACGAACTAGAGTCTCTAATTGGAAACAACAACATAGTAAAACATGTAAAGGCACAGAGACTGAGGTGGATAGGCCATGTGCAAAGAATGGAAAAAGATCGAAACACCAAGCTTATCATGGAATGGAAACCCACCAATAGCCGACCAAGAGGAAGACCACGTAAAAGATGGAAGGAAAGCGTGGAAGAAGACATAAAAGCACTAGGACTAAGGAATTGGAAAAGAGCAGCAGAAGATCGTGGAGAATGGCATAAAATAGTAGAGGAGGCCAAAACCCATAAAGGGTTGTAGAGCCAAAGGAAGAAGAAGAAGTCACTTTTCTGTTGGATATGCGATGTGGGACCAGACAGCCGCCGGATTAACAAAAAAATCCTGATTATAACGAATAGCTAGCTTTTTTGGGGCAAGATCTCATTACTGGACCCCTCCTACACTAGCTTTTATGAATTGAATAAAGGAACTATTATTTTCGGACAGATTACCCAAAAACTGATGAAAGGCGCACTTTTTTTAAATCTATTTCGAATTTAATGGACCTTTTTGGTCATGTTGCCCCTGTCTAGTTACGGTCCTGCCTATATTGGTAAATGTGTACATAAGAAAAATATATTCGTACTAAGAACACATTAAATAAAAATGACAAATATATAAAATAATAATAAATTGTTTTTTGTTTCTTTGTTTACATTTTATCGGAAACGCTCGCTTGCAACCTTTTTACCACTAATACATAATACCTTGCGATGATATTTTGTTCTGCCCATTTCGTACAAGCATTGAGTAGCGTCACAGACGCGTCACAAACATTCAAGTCATCGTTAGCTTAGTCGTCATCCGTGGAACAAATTTGGTTGGGGATTTTTTTATCAGATAGGGCTGCACATTTTCCTCGCTCATCTTTTTTGTCATCGTTTATCGGAGTAACATCCACTTCACATTTGTTGGAAGCTCTTGTACAAATTCAGAAGACAATTGTATAGTGGAGTTAGCTTGACCAGAATCGTCAATTAGGATTTTAGAGCTAAAAACAGGCTATGTTGGCCAGACACTTAATGGTGCCGCTTTTGACTATATTCAAGCTGTGTGCCAGATTAAAAACGACATCTCTTTGCGTTTTTTTTTTTCCAAAAATTAATGATTCCATCAGTTTGTGGGATAATGTCTGAAAGTATAGATTTGTAATTTATTTTTATTTTCTGGACTACATTTTGATCCATGGTTGTATTAGTGAATTCGTATTTGAAGGCATGTAGAGGATTTCAGTCTTGGTAACCACCAAACAAGTTAGACGTACAAAAATTTGATCGTTGAAATTATTTATTTTTGAATGTTATAAAGTTTATAATATAGAGAGAAATTATAGTGAAAACTCAAAAAGTTAACTTTAGATTGGTGCTAGTGTTAAAAATTGCGTTAAACACAAAGTGAATTTAGTTTAAAAAAAAGAAAATTTCGTTCGAAATGTCAAATTGTTTTAGTGACAAATTTTCTTTCTCTTTATGGGACTTTATGGGAAAAAATAATAATAGTAATATAGTAATATATGTGGGGTTGCTAGTCCTCCATCGGGAGCCTCTCCAGATGGCGGATAGGGGAACGCCTTCCAGATATGGATGGTACCGAGGAATACTCGACGCTGACCAAAACTAGCAATTAGACAACGAAAGCTGGTTGTCTAAAACTGACTACAGGCAGAAATCATTACGATTGACATGGCTGTAAAATCAGACAGCAGAGTTGTGGATAAAATATTATCAAGAGCGACAATGCTACAGGGCATGGAAAGCAATGGAAAACTACCATGTATTTTATTCCTAGTACAATCATTCATGGCTGAGCGCAAACAAAATATGGGCCTCAGTCCCCGGTAGACCTTAAATTGTCAGAGGCTGCCAAGAATCTCCGGATCAACCACAAAGATATGTACATGGAATGTGAGAACATTATACCAAGCAGGAAAAGCACGAAACGCAATTCGTGTATGATAATGTAATGTTTGTAATGTAATAATAATGTAATTCATGATAATTTAATATAATGTAATGAATGTAAAAGTCATGGGCATAAGTGAAATGAGGTGGCCAGGAACAGGACAATGCTTCATCGAATACGAATACGAATACGAAAACCAAATCGACTACTCAGGGACAGAAACAAATGAACACCTAGTGTGGAGTAGGATTTATAATTGACAAGTCAATACAAAGCTATGTCTCCAATTTCACACCCATATCGGAAAGAATAGCATTATTGCAGATTAGTACAAGCCCCGCACCAACCAATATCATTCATATCTATGCCCCTAAATCAGACAAAAGCGAAGAAGAAATAGAAAACTTCTATGAAGAACTGTTGTATACATATATAGGACTTCCAAAACATCACATGACAATTATAATGGGCGATTTCAACGCGAAGATTGGTCAAGGACGAACAGGAGAATATATCGGGCCTTATGCATTGGGAGAGAGAAATTAACGTGGAGAACGATTAAACATATTTGCGACTGAAAAACAACTGATAATACTTAATACATTCTATAAACTACCGCCAAGAAGACTTTACACGTGGAAATCAAATAGACTATATTTTAGTGAACAAGAGATACCGAAATTCCATTGTCTCTGTCAAAACGTACCCGGGAGCTGACATAATGTCTGACTACAACTCATTAGTGGGCGCAATAAAGATGAAAATGAAAAAGATCAAGAAAAAAACAACTAACAAGAAATATGATATAAGAAAACTGAAAAATCCAGATATACAATCTCAAGTGAGACAAGAACTGGCAGAGCAAATGCAAGTAAGTGAGATCAATGACGAGAAAGATTTGGAGATTAGGAGTCTTAATGAAATTGTAGAAACCAACGGTGAGAAACATCTAAAACCAGAAAAACACGTCAAGAGAAAATCGTAGATGACAGACGAAATTATACAATTGATGGAACAAAGAAGATTGTTGAAAAATAAAAGTACTGCTGTATACATACAAATACATAAAATGAAACAAAAAAAGATAAGGGAAGCTAAGAACACAAAGCTACAAGAAGACTGCAAAGAAATAGAAGCCTTGCAAGAAAAGCACGATAGTTTTAATGTACACAAGAGAGTTTAAGCAGCGGATATCTTTAGGAAAAGGACGGCAAACGGAATAGTAAACAACTTAAATAAGGTTATTATAGAGAAACAAGAAAAGATAGATGTCTGGAAATACTACATTAAACAACTCTTTAAGGACACTCGACCATAACTCCTACCGATGACAATTAAATCAGGCCCTCCCATAACGGTTGATGAAGTGCGGGCGACAATCATACAAATGAAAGAAGGAAAAGCCCCTGGCCCGGAAAATTTTCACGCAGAATTCATGAAGCTTCTTGACGATGAAGGCGTATAACAGATAACACGCATATTTAACCGCATTTATGAAACAGGGAACATTCCACAGGAATGGTTAGAGTCGGAATTTATAACACTACCAAAGAAACCAGGAGCAAAGAAATGCGAAGATTTCAGAACGATTAGCCTCATGAGTCATCTATTAAAGGCATTTTTAAAAATCATACACAGAAGGATCTACAAAGTATGTGGAGAGCACATGTCAGAAACACAGTTAGGGTTTCCAGACGCAGTGGACACAAGAGAAGCGCTATTTAGTATCCAAGTGTTGATTCAGAGATGCCGGGATGTTAACTGTGATGTGTATGCCTGTTTTGTCGATTACAGTAAGGCATTTGATAGAGTGCAACACCATAAACTCATGGAAATACTAAAACAGGTGGGGATTGACGACCGAGACTTGAGGATAATCGCACATCTATACTGGAATCAGGGTGCTTGCATAAATGTAGATGGATACAGATCAGAAACCATAAAGATATTACGAGGAGTTAGACAGGGGTGCGTTCTGTCGCCGATATTGTTTAACATATAGTCAGAACATATATTTAATAAAGCCCTGGAAAACAATAACGCGGGAATACTTGTAAATGGAAAACGACTAAATAACTTAAGGTATGCGGACGACACCATAATTATCGTAGATTGTCTAGAAGACCTACAAGAGACTATGACAAGAGTGATAGAGGCAAGTCAGAAGTACGGGCTCGATGTAAACATAAATAAAACCAAATATATGGTGATCAGCAAAAATAACATACCACGTGTGGATCTGATAACTCCTTATAACCAACACATTAAACGAGTCAATACATACACATACCTGTTAACTATACTGTACTAATGATGTACTGTACTAATGACCAATGGGATCACTCACAGGAAATAATATGCCGCAAAGAAAAGGCAAATGTCAACAGTTTTAAATGTCGTTCCTTGTTGATGACGACCAAGCTGAGACTACTGCGCTGCTATGTCTTCTCCATCTTGCTTTATTGGACAGAGTCCTGGACTCTGAGACCACCCTGCAAAAGCTGACAGCATTTGAAATGTAGCTGTATCGCAGAGTCTTGAGGTTTTCTTGGGTGGACCACGTAACCAACGAAGAAGTTTTTCGAAGAATGAAGAAATCCACGGAGATAATAACCACCATAAAAGCACGCAAGTTGAAGTACCTGGGCCATATAATGCGTAATGAAAAGAGTTATGGTTTACTACAACAAATATTGCAAGGGAAAATCCCGAGTAAACGCGACCCAGGCCGCAAGAAGATTTCTTGGCTAAAAAATTTAAGAACATGGTTCTCTCTGAAAACCCCCGAGCTTTTTAGAGCAGCCGTAAATAAGATCACGATAGCCAGAATGATCACCAACGTCCGGACCGGATCGGCACCAAAAGAAGAAGAAGATGGTTGGAATTTGCAAACTTAAAACAAACGGAACACAGCCCGAATATATAAATATATTTATTCTTTCCGGAGTTCTATACAAATTACTGAGTCTTTTAAGGACTACCAAAACAAATCTCATGTGAAATTTGTAAGTTAGTTTATAGCTTTCAGTCCTTCACCTTCCTTCATCCTCACATTCGTGGCACTCAACAAAAACCATAAAAATAACATTGTTCTTAAGATCATGTCTTTCTGTGGATAGCCATATGTGGACGCGTTTCGAGGACATATTGCGGAAGGTAAAGATGAAGGAAGGAAGGACTGAAAGCTATAAAATAACTGACAAATTTCACATGAGGTGTGTTTTGGTAGTCCTAAAAATACTCAGTTATTGTACTCTGGAAAGGCTGAATATATTTATATATTCCGCTTGTTTTTAGTTTGCATGATCATCTATAACGTAGGATGGTTTCACCAATTCGGACTTGAATTTGTTGATCCGATTGAAGTTCCTCTTCTCTAGGATGTCCAGGAGCATTTTCCAGAAGAATCAAAGCTTTAACCGGCAAGTTGTGGACTTTTGAAAAAACTGCTCAAACGCCAATACAAAATCTTGCTTGAACCATTTTTTAAACACATCTAGCGCAACCCATAATTTGATTGTTATAAGTAACTGGTGATAAGTAAGTGAATTGGGTTTTTAAAAAGCCTCGGATGCTTGACTTTTCCTACAACCAATAAGGAAAGTTTGTGTGTGCCCGTGGAATTTGCAAGGCCTGTAAGTTAATCTGCCCTTTAACATTTTTCTTGCTGCGGTACTTCTGCACAAAGGTTTTAAGCGGAAGCATCCTCAAGAATAAAACACTTGCATGTGCGTTGCAAACTTGTTCTGCCAAGAAACCTAATTCTTGGATTTTTAATTTTAATTTCATTTGAAAAGGATTAACTGCCGAAACATCACTTGATAATTTTTCTCCGTGCTTTCTCGGGTTTCTCAGGTTTGCCGCGGTTCCTCCTTTATCAATTTGTACATTGTACAATAAATAACTGCATACACTAGATACACTCGATAAACGACAAAACAATAACAAGAGTACGCACAGAATGACTAGATCAGGGATCCCCGACCTTTTTTTGCACTCAAGAGCACATTCTATAAAGTCGGGCGACGGGCATCTTTTTCTATTCATAATTCACAAGATCATCATCATCATCTGATACATTGAATTTTATGAAAATGTCGTTTAGATGATCAGAAACTTCTTTCTGTCCTTTGGTTGCCTTTACTTTCGGAGGGCAAACGTAATATGGTCGGTGGGCGCCACGGTGCCTGCGGACATAGGGTTGGGGACCACTGGACTAGATGTTGAATGAAGGGAGGGAGGAAAGAGCAAGAACTCTTTTGTTTATTTATCTCCGGCGCGGGGCGGCAAGAAAAGACACGAGTTTCTCCAGAGTGCCGGATTAATGAACGTGCCAGACTAACCAACTGCCTGGCTATCAAGATTGCACTGTACTAGAAAGACTCCAACTCCGGCGGTGCGCGTCGTTATAACTGTATTTAGTTTTAGAAATGGAAATTGTCATCGAACTATAGAATTTATTTTTTGGAAAAACATTGAATTCCAGTGCCGATCGAATCTATTGGCAATCCAGAATTAACGGCCTTAGATTCGTTCACGCAAACGTTTGCCGAATGATAAACAATCACCGCGACTTAACAACTGGATTGAGGCTATTTTTTAAATTCCAAGCTTTCTAACAAAACTCTAGTATCCGATCAAACCTGGCATGCTGCATTCATTGCTGAAAACTAAATGCTCTAGATCGATTATTGTGATTACAGACAAATGGACGGACTGATTTCGATAAAACTTGGTGAAATTAAAAATTTGGATGTTTACCAATGAATATTGAAAATTCAAAATTCTAGCTCTGTAAATGTAGCTTCGACATTTTTTTTTAATTTGAAGAATTTGCAGCACTTTTTGTGATTACAGACGAACGGGCTGCTTTCGAAAAAAACTCGGTAGAATGAAGAATTGGGTGATTACCAATAAATAGTGGAAAATCAAAATTCTAGCTTTGACTATGTAGCTTTGACAATTTTTTTATATTTGAAAAATTTGCAGGGCCTTTTGTGATTACAGACGAATGGACGGACTGATTTTAATAAAACTTTGTAAAATTTAAGATATGGACGATTAGTAATAAACAGTGTAAATTCAAAATTCTAACATTGTAAATGTAAAATACGAGTGTATTACCAGGAAACTGACGTCCCGACAACAATCCGTAATCAGTTTTTCTGATTATCTGCAACCGCTAGACTGTTAGACAACTGCAAGATATATACATGTTAATATAAAAATTTAGATTCGAAATTTTCAAAATTTTAATTTATTTATGGTTTTATCTAATAATATTGAAAGCTAATTAGTGCGTCAAGTGAGCTAAGTGTGGATTAGAATTTTGAGGGATACCAGTAATCCACTTATAACCCAATAATTGATTTGACGCTTCATTTTCTTAACACCTATCTCGCACTGCAATTAACTCCTGACATGTCTGATTAATCTCGCTCACATTAAACTACGCAGCTTGGATCAAACTAATCCAGATTAAAGTAAACATATTTATCTCTAAGTTTACTAAATCTTTTCTTTCTAATCTGTCTGTCTAGTCTTGTCTGTCTAGTCTTGTCTGTTTAGTCCTTTCTACCCAGTCTTGCCTGTGTAGTGTTTTCTGTCTAGTCTGGTCTGTCTAGTCTTGTCTGTCTAGTCTTGTCTGTCTAGTCTTGTCTGTCTAGTCTTGTCTGTCTAGTCTTGTATGTCTAGTCTTGTCTGTCTAGTCTTGTCAGTCTAGTCTTGTCTGTCTAGTCTTGTCTGTCTAGTCTTGTCTGTCTAGTCTTGTCTGTCTAGTCTTGTCTGTCTAGTCTTGTCTGTCTAGTCTTGTCTGTCTAGTCTTGTCTGTCTAGACTTGTCTGCCTAGTCTTGTCTGTCTAGTCTTGTCTGTCTAGTCTTGTCTGCCTAGCCTTGTCTGTCTAGTCTTGTCTATCTAGTCTTCTCTGTCTAGTCTTATCTGTCTAGTCTTGTCTGTCTTGTCTTGTCTATCTAGTCTTGTCTGTCTAGTCTTGTCTGTCTAGTCTTGTATGTGTAGTCTTGTCTGTTTAGTCTTGACTGTCTAGTCTTGTATGTTTAGTCTTGTCTGTCTAGTCTTGTCTGTCTAGGCTTGTCTGTCTAGTCTTGTCAATCTAGTTTTGTCTGTCTAGTCTTGTCTGACTAGTGCTGCCTGTCTAGTCTTGTCTGTCTGGTCTTGTCTGCCTAGTCTTGCCTAACCAGTCTTGTCCGTCTAGTCTTGTCCGTCGAGTCTTGTTTGTCTAGTCTGGTGTCTCTAGTCTGGTCTGTCTAGTCTTGTCTCTTTAGTCTTGTTAATCATGAATATAGGTAATATAGATTATCAAATCGATTTTATTGTTGGACTAATTAAACATGTTCGATCGGAACGCACATTCGAGGTAATTAATAAACGCACTTCAATTAGGCCCGGCGCATGATTAATTAAACATCTATCTATAATTAATAACGACTTGAGTTCACATGGATATCGCGCGTGCCGGGATTTATCAGTTTCCCGCACGTTTCTAATGCAACCTATTAATTAACTACTAGGACAAAGTTTGTTCAGTAAATACACTTAAACTAACAGACAAGTTTAAGCAGATCGCATCTTCATCCAAACACGCAATGTCGGATTATATAATATAATAGACTATATAGACTAGACTAGAGAGTCAGGACTAGACAGAAAGACTTGACAGACAAGACTAGACAGACAAGACTAGACAGACAAGACTAGATAGACAAGACTAGACAGACAAGACTAGACAGACAAGACTAGACAGACAAGACTAGACAGACAAGACTAGACAGACAAGACTAGACAGACAAGACTAGACAGACAAGACTAGACAGACAAGACTAGACAAGACTAGACAGACAAGACTAGACAGACAAGACTAGACAGACAAGACTAGACAGACAAGGCTAGACAGACAAGACTAGACAGACAAGACTAGACAGACAAGACTAGACAGACAAGACTAGACAGACAAGACTAGACAGACAAGACTAGACAGACAAGACTAGACAGACAAGACTAGACAGACAAGACTAGACAGACAAGACTAGACAGACAAGACTAGACAGACAAGACTAGACAGACAAGACTAGACAGACAAGACTAGACAGACAAGACTAGACAGACAAGACTAGACAGACAAGACTAGACAGACAAGACTAGACAGACAAGACTAGACAGACAAGACTAGACAGACAAGACTAGACAGACAAGACTAGACAGACAAGACTAGACAGACAAGACTAGACAGACAAGACTAGACAGACAAGACTAGACAGACAAGACTAGACAGACAAGACTAGACAGACAAGACTAGACAGACAAGACTAGACAGACAAGACTAGACAGACAAGACTAGACAGACAAGACTAGACAGACAAGACTAGACAGACAAGACTAGACAGACAAGACTAGACAGACAAGACTAGACAGACAAGACTAGACAGACAAGACTAGACAGACAAGACTAGACAGACAAGACTAGACAGACAAGACTAGACAGACAAGACTAGACAGACAAGACTAGACAGACAAGACTAGACAGACAAGACTAGACAGACAAGACTAGACAGACAAGACTAGACAGACAAGACTAGACAGACAAGACTAGACAGACAAGACTAGACAGACAAGACTAGACAGACAAGACTAGACAGACAAGACTAGACAGACAAGACTAGACAGACAAGACTAGACAGACAAGACTAGACAGACAAGACTAGACAGACAAGACTAGACAGACAAGACTAGACAGACAAGACTAGACAGACAAGACTAGACAGACAAGACTAGACAGACAAGACTAGACAGACAAGACTAGACAGACAAGACTAGACAGACAAGACTAGACAGACAAGACTAGACAGACAAGACTAGACAGACAAGACTAGACAGACAAGACTAGACAGACAAGACTAGACAGACAAGACTAGACAGACAAGACTAGACAGACAAGACTAGACAGACAAGACTAGACAGACAAGACTAGACAGACAAGACTAGACAGACAAGACTAGACAGACAAGACTAGACAGACAAGACTAGACAGACAAGACTAGACAGACAAGACTAGACAGACAAGACTAGACAGACAAGACTAGACAGACAAGACTAGACAGACAAGACTAGACAGACAAGACTAGACAGACAAGACTAGACAGACAAGACTAGACAGACAAGACTAGACAGACAAGACTAGACAGACAAGACTAGACAGACAAGACTAGACAGACAAGACTAGACAGACAAGACTAGACAGACAAGACTAGACAGACAAGACTAGACAGACAAGACTAGACAGACAAGACTAGACAGACAAGACTAGACAGACAAGACTAGACAGACAAGACTAGACAGACAAGACTAGACAGACAAGACTAGACAGACAAGACTAGACAGACAAGACTAGACAGACAAGACTAGACAGACAAGACTAGACAGACAAGACTAGACAGACAAGACTAGACAAGACTAGACAGACAAGACTAGACAGAAAGACTAGACAGACAAGACTAGACAGACAAGACTAGACAGACAAGACTAGACAGACAAGACTAGACAGACAAGACTAGACAGACAAGACTAGACAGACAAGACTAGACAGACAAGACTAGACAGACAAGACTAGACAGACAAGACTAGACAGACAAGACTAGACAGACAAGACTAGACAGACAAGACTAGACAGACAAGACTAGACAGACAAGACTAGACAGACAAGACTAGACAGACAAGACTAGACAGACAAGACTAGACAGACAAGACTAGACAGACAAGACTAGACAGACAAGACTAGACAGACAAGACTAGACAGACAAGACTAGACAGACAAGACTAGACAGACAAGACTAGACAGACAAGACTAGACAGACAAGACTAGACAGACAAGACTAGACAGACAAGACTAGACAGACAAGACTAGACAGACAAGACTAGACAGACAAGACTAGACAGACAAGACTAGACAGACAAGACTAGACAGACAAGACTAGACAGACAAGACTAGACAGACAAGACTAGACAGACAAGACTAGACAGACAAGACTAGACAGACAAGACTAGACAGACAAGACTAGACAGACAAGACTAGACAGACAAGACTAGACAGACAAGACTAGACAGACAAGACTAGACAGACAAGACTAGACAGACAAGACTAGACAGACAAGACTAGACAGACAAGACTAGACAGACAAGACTAGACAGACAAGACTAGACAGACAAGACTAGACAGACAAGACTAGACAGACAAGACTAGACAGACAAGACTAGACAGACAAGACTAGACAGACAAGACTAGACAGACAAGACTAGACAGACAAGACTAGACAGACAAGACTAGACAGACAAGACTAGACAGACAAGACTAGACAGACAAGACTAGACAGACAAGACTAGACAGACAAGACTAGACAGACAAGACTAGACAGACAAGACTAGACAGACAAGACTAGACAGACAAGACTAGACAGACAAGACTAGACAGACAAGACTAGACAGACAAGACTAGACAGACAAGACTAGACAGACAAGACTAGACAGACAAGACTAGACAGACAAGACTAGACAGACAAGACTAGACAGACAAGACTAGACAGACAAGACTAGACAGACAAGACTAGACAGACAAGACTAGACAGACAAGACTAGACAGACAAGACTAGACAGACAAGACTAGACAGACAAGACTAGACAGACAAGACTAGACAGACAAGACTAGACAGACAAGACTAGACAGACAAGACTAGACAGACAAGACTAGACAGACAAGACTAGACAGACAAGACTAGACAGACAAGACTAGACAGACAAGACTAGACAGACAAGACTAGACAGACAAGACTAGACAGACAAGACTAGACAGACAAGACTAGACAGACAAGACTAGACAGACAAGACTAGACAGACAAGACTAGACAGACAAGACTAGACAGACAAGACTAGACAGACAAGACTAGACAGACAAGACTAGACAGACAAGACTAGACAGACAAGACTAGACAGACAAGACTAGACAGACAAGACTAGACAGACAAGACTAGACAGACAAGACTAGACAGACAAGACTAGACAGACAAGACTAGACAGACAAGACTAGACAGACAAGACTAGACAGACAAGACTAGACAGACAAGACTAGACAGACAAGACTAGACAGACAAGACTAGACAGACAAGACTAGACAGACAAGACTAGACAGACAAGACTAGACAGACAAGACTAGACAGACAAGACTAGACAGACAAGACTAGACAGACAAGACTAGACAGACAAGACTAGACAGACAAGACTAGACAGACAAGACTAGACAGACAAGACTAGACAGACAAGACTAGACAGACAAGACTAGACAGACAAGACTAGACAGACAAGACTAGACAGACAAGACTAGACAGACAAGACTAGACAGACAAGACTAGACAGACAAGACTAGACAGACAAGACTAGACAGACAAGACTAGACAGACAAGACTAGACAGACAAGACTAGACAGACAAGACTAGACAGACAAGACTAGACAGACAAGACTAGACAGACAAGACTAGACAGACAAGACTAGACAGACAAGACTAGACAGACAAGACTAGACAGACAAGACTAGACAGACAAGACTAGACAGACAAGACTAGACAGACAAGACTAGACAGACAAGACTAGACAGACAAGACTAGACAGACAAGACTAGACAGACAAGACTAGACAGACAAGACTAGACAGACAAGACTAGACAGACAAGACTAGACAGACAAGACTAGACAGACAAGACTAGACAGACAAGACTAGACAGACAAGACTAGACAGACAAGACTAGACAGACAAGACTAGACAGACAAGACTAGACAGACAAGACTAGACAGACAAGACTAGACAGACAAGACTAGACAGACAAGACTAGACAGACAAGACTAGACAGACAAGACTAGACAGACAAGACTAGACAGACAAGACTAGACAGACAAGACTAGACAGACAAGACTAGACAGACAAGACTAGACAGACAAGACTAGACAGACAAGACTAGACAGACAAGACTAGACAGACAAGACTAGACAGACAAGACTAGACAGACAAGACTAGACAGACAAGACTAGACAGACAAGACTAGACAGACAAGACTAGACAGACAAGACTAGACAGACAAGACTAGACAGACAAGACTAGACAGACAAGACTAGACAGACAAGACTAGACAGACAAGACTAGACAGACAAGACTAGACAGACAAGACTAGACAGACAAGACTAGACAGACAAGACTAGACAGACAAGACTAGACAGACAAGACTAGACAGACAAGACTAGACAGACAAGACTAGACAGACAAGACTAGACAGACAAGACTAGACAGACAAGACTAGACAGACAAGACTAGACAGACAAGACTAGACAGACAAGACTAGACAGACAAGACTAGACAGACAAGACTAGACAGACAAGACTAGACAGACAAGACTAGACAGACAAGACTAGACAGACAAGACTAGACAGACAAGACTAGACAGACAAGACTAGACAGACAAGACTAGACAGACAAGACTAGACAGACAAGACTAGACAGACAAGACTAGACAGACAAGACTAGACAGACAAGACTAGACAGACAAGACTAGACAGACAAGACTAGACAGACAAGACTAGACAGACAAGACTAGACAGACAAGACTAGACAGACAAGACTAGACAGACAAGACTAGACAGACAAGACTAGACAGACAAGACTAGACAGACAAGACTAGACAGACAAGACTAGACAGACAAGACTAGACAGACAAGACTAGACAGACAAGACTAGACAGACAAGACTAGACAGACAAGACTAGACAGACAAGACTAGACAGACAAGACTAGACAGACAAGACTAGACAGACAAGACTAGACAGACAAGACTAGACAGACAAGACTAGACAGACAAGACTAGACAGACAAGACTAGACAGACAAGACTAGACAGACAAGACTAGACAGACAAGACTAGACAGACAAGACTAGACAGACAAGACTAGACAGACAAGACTAGACAGACAAGACTAGACAGACAAGACTAGACAGACAAGACTAGACAGACAAGACTAGACAGACAAGACTAGACAGACAAGACTAGACAGACAAGACTAGACAGACAAGACTAGACAGACAAGACTAGACAGACAAGACTAGACAGACAAGACTAGACCAAGACAAGACAGACAAGACTAGACAGACAAGACTAGACAGACAAGACTAGACAGACAAGACTAGACAGACAAGACTAGACAGACAAGACTAGACAGACAAGACTAGACAGACAAGACTAGACAGACAAGACTAGACAGACAAGACTAGACAGACAAGACTAGACAGACAAGACTAGACAGACAAGACTAGACAGACAAGACTAGACAGACAAGACTAGACAGACAAGACTAGACAGACAAGACTAGACAGACAAGACAGACAAGACAGACAGACAAGACTAGACAGACAAGACTAGACAGACAAGACTAGACAGACAAGACTAGACAGACAATACTAGACAGACAAGACTAGACAGACAAGACTAGACAGACAAGACAGGACAGACAAGACTGGACAGACAAGACTAGACAGAGAAGACTAGACAGACAAGACTAGACAGACAAGACTAGACAGACAAGACTAGACAGACAAGACAAGACAGACAAGACTGGGACAGACAAGACTAGACAGACAAGACTGAACAGACAAGACTAGGCAGACAAAACTAGACAGACAAGACTAGATAGATAGTACTAGACAGACAAGCATATCCATTCTGTCCAGTTTCAGTATCACTATATAATTGATCTGTTGTAACAATCTGTGAAAGCTCTTATAAATACATAAATGCTTGCTGTGAGAACAAATGTGCGCGATTAAGGCGAAAACAAATGGAATTTGCGAAAAAAGCTAAATTCAGATAAATCTACAAAGGAACGCGTGTACTCGATACGTGCGGTTGTTCCCCGCGTGTGTGCTCCACTAGAGATAAAACGTTGTACTATCCCCGAAAACGCGGTCGGCCGATCGCGGATGCCGTATGGATTATCCCTTGCAAGGGCTGCAGGACGCCCACGCAGCGCGGATCGACCGCACACGCCGACCGCCATTTGGCCCTGGTCCAAGACCCCAAATAAAAATTGAAATATCATTTTGTATTGTCTAGTCCAGTTATGGTTTTATGAGATCTAGTCTGATTTATCTGATCTAGTCTAGCCTTTTCTTATATTTAACACTTGTCTAGTTTCAACCAATATTGTATTATCTTTTACAACCTTTTATTTGAATGCAACAAAATTTAAAAATCGGGATCAGATCTTGTCTAGTTTAGTCTCATATCATCTATACTTGGGTCGGCGAGAGAATGCGGGCGATGGACGCGCCGACGTACGCACAGTTTAGTTTGAGTTTAGAAATATGCGACAGTCAAACACGGACAACTAAACACCGCGCGCTGGGAATAATGTGGGGGTATGCGCAGAACAATGCTAAACTCGTCGAGAGGAGATGCATTCTCTCGCCGGCCCGAGTATATACTAGGCTAACCTTTTCTTATATTAGCTAATCTTATCTAACTTGGTTAAGACTTGTGTTCGTGCCAATTTTAATAAATCTGTATTTTCAATTCAACCTTTGAATCGATTTCGGCACCGATTAACAGAAGGAGAAAGGTGTATCGAGCTGGGCCGAAATCGCGCGATTTACCTATTAAGTTTTGTCGCGAATTTATATACTCGGAGAGTATGCTTCGAGTGTGAGAAGCGTAAAGACGAGAATCGAAGCGCGAACGAAGCTAGACCGACACGTGCACGCATCTTTAAGTTTATCGTTTTAAGTCAAGTTAACCAGGGGTGTAATCACGAGCCCAATGGGCTGAAGCGGCATCCAACGTCTGGAAGACAACCATTTTAAGGGAATCCCTCCATCCTGACTATCCCAATTTCCTCCCTTAAAAAGGCGCCGGAAGGCCGATCACACGTGGCGGAGACGCGAGCAGCCCTAACAGGTAAGTAATTAGACCAGCCGTATTTTAAAACTGGAAAATTTGATTTTCGTGAGACACGGTCCAAACAGCTTGTGTAACCTAGTAAAGACTAGTATAATCTAGTTAAGGGTAGTCTAATCTTGTGAAGACTAGTATATTCTAGTTAAGACTTATATATTCTTTGAATGAAATAATTTGAATGAAACATAATGAGAAACTGGCAATCAGATCTTGTCTACTTTAGTTTGGATTTGTCTCGATAGCATTTTCTTATAAAGTCTCCTTTTCTTATAAAGTTTTCCAATAGGGACTTCCAAACTTTGAAAGTTGGTAGCTGGCTTAAAGTTGAAGCTACACCTGTCGAATTGGCTGTCATTTATTCAGTCTGTTTTGCCAAATCACCGTGGATGGATATAGCGTTCAACAACACGTGCAAATTATTGCAAATTGATTTATCGAAATGGGTGTTCTGTTCGGGACATTCCGCGTGCTGCGCCTATTTTACGGTCGCCTTAATCGTACTAGCGAGAGGATTCGTAGACTACTGCTTCAGTAAACAATAAAACAGCACTAGTAAGACAACGAAACGCAAGATCTGACGAAAATATCGCCGCTGCCCGTGAGAGTATGCAGGAGAATCCGCAGCAGTCGATTTCGCGTCGCTCCCAAGAACTCGTTCTTTGGCAACCAGAATTTTGCGTCGATACTTGGGCCTGTACTTGTACAAAATTCAACTGACCCAGGAGCTGAAGGTAAACGTCCATAGACAACAAACGTGTGTTCGCTGTCTGTGCCCAGGAGCAGTTAGAAACTTGGGCATGCTGTTGTAATAAAAACCATACCGACCCACGTGTTTAGGAACATTCCTGTACGCTCCCTTGGTCCCACGGTTATTATGCGATAGCCAATAATTCTTATAATTAATAACCACTACGACATCCACCCGTTGTAATATTTTGGGTCATTTCACACTTTGCAAGCCATCAATTTATTGTTTTTTCTCTAGTAGCATAGGACATCTTATAATAAAGCCACACGTGATTTTAGGGCCATTCCAGCCCTCGGTCCAACGCTTAAAAGATTTTAAGTCTTTTAGATGATAATCACGTGCATGAATTTATATCTCCCACGGATATTTTTTTTAACTTGTCTTAGTTGTAGGTTTAATGTAATATAATATATACCAACAGGAGATAAGGTATCTGGGTATCACACTAGATAGCAAACTCCTATGCTACTGCTCCTATGAGCTGCTGCTGGATCTGACTCCGCTGCACCTTGTGGTGGAAAGGGCCGCCAGATCGGCGATCGTAAGGTTCAGCAAGGAAGGTATTGGCAGAGGTAAAATAATCGGGAGCAGAGACCGAAACAGCCTCGCTGCCAAGATCTCCTGGCTGGAAGTACCAAAAGACGAAATGGTATGCAAATACCACTTCGAGAAAAACTACACAGCAATGTGTAATAGTAAAGCCGATTGGAGCGACGAATCCTCAGCATATCACATAGAGCAAAATGCCATCAAGTGGTATACAGATGGTTCGAAGACAAAGAAAGGTACTGGCACAGGAGTGTTTGGACCTCGTACCAGGTACTTTGAATCCATGGGAACATCCCCAAGTATCTTCCAAGCAGAGGTACACGCAATCGAAAGATGTGCACAGTTTAACCTCGACAGGAATTATCGCAAAAAACAAATTGCTATCCTGTCAGACAGCCAAGCAGCCATTAAGGCCATTAGCTCATACACCATCAGAGCCAAAGTGGCATGGGACTGTGTGGGGAAGCTGAACAAGCTTGGCAAGGATAATAAAGTAACGCTGTACTGAGTACCAGGACACACTGGTATAGACGAAAACGAGGAAGCCAATCACCTAGCAAACAAGGGATCCAGTAGCCCCTTTATAGGTCCGGAACCCTTTTGCGGCATGAGTGTGAACACCATCCACAAAAGCTTAGATGAAGAAATAAGAGGAAAATGGATGAAAACCTGAAGAGAACAAAAGATTGCCTGAAACTAAGCAGGAACAGGCTAAGAATTCTGACAGGAGTCCTCACGGGACACTGCAGACTTAGGAAACATCTCAAGGCCCTAGGCCTAGAGGAAGATGAAGGATGCAGATTCCGTGGCTCAGCAGAGGAAACCCCCATACATCTGCTCAAAGACTGCGGAGCATTCCTCCGCAAAAGAAAGATGTACCTTGGGACTCACTGCGTGAACACAGAGGAGCTGCAGGCCTTGAATCCCGCCCAGATCCTGAAATTCCTTAAGGATTCAGGATTAGAGGAGGCGCTCTAAATGGGTAAGTGCACCAACGCTTGGAGGAGAAGGGTGGAGTATAATAGATTTATAAAGGTACGCAGTACAAGTCGTCACCACCATACCTACAATCTACAATCTTACGAATATTAGACTACAGAATTATCAAGAGCCAGAGATAGGTAAAACTATCTCAGTGTCCGAAGAATTGCAGGCCAGCAGATCCTTCTTCACAACACTGCACTTGCACAAAATTCAACTGACCCAAGAGCTAACGGTAAACGACTATAGACAACAACGTTTGATCGCTGTCTGTGCCCTGGAGCAGTTAGAAAGTGACCCTAATTTTCATCTGAAACTCATCTTCAGTGATGAGGCGCATTTCGGGATGAATGGGTACTTCAATAAAGAAAATTGTCGAATTTGGACACGATACCAGTTCACATGAGCACCAAGAGGATCCAATGCACCCCGAAAAAGCCACTGTTTGGTTTGGATTTTGGGTTGGCGGTCTTATTGGTCCATATTTCTTTAAGAACGACGTTGGTCAGACCGTCACCGTCAACGGCGACCGCTATATATTTTGGCCTGAATTGGATAATATGGACACTAACGACATGTGGTTTCAACAAGACGGAGCTACGGGCCATACAGCTCTTGCCACATTGTATATTCTCCACGAGCGATTTGAGGGCATGATCATCTCACTCGGAGGTTGTGCGAACTGGCCACGGAGATTGTGCTTCGACCCCGTTATATTTTTCTTGTGGGGTTTTCTTAACCCTCTAGCGGGCGCGTGTGCGGTGTTTGGACCGCACTTTTCACATTTGTTAAATTTGCTATCGCTTGGGGCACCACCTGACGTTATAGCACTCATGTATTCTTAAGTTACTATATTCTAGACTAGATTGCAGGAGTTGTCGTTAATCTGATTGTCCATTTGATAAGGGCTCAGTCACAAACTTGACAACGTGCTTTGCGGACTAAACACCGCCACGCGCCAACTTCACTGACAAGTGGATTTTATTGCTGTTTTGGAGAAATGTAAGTAAATTATTGATTTTACTTTAACAAATAACTCATAAAAACAAATAATTTAATTTATTTGTATATAATATTGTTTTTTATTGATGTTTTTATAATTTTCTTTGTTTTTCACTTTTCTGATGCTGTATAATTTTTACATTCTTTTACTACTGCCTTAGGAGATATTTTTTATTTCATTTACAATTTTGTTTTAGAGAACCAAGACTGGTCACTGAAAATGACATACGAAGGTGCCTGGAAAAACTTTCTGAGGGTGAAAATTTCGATGATGAGGACGATATCGATTTTGAAAATCCCCAGATTGAGGAGGATGACCACAACAGCGATTCCGATCAGAGTATTTCTGATCTGATAAATTCAAGATCCAATAATTGATGACGAAGAGCCCATGAAGGATGATAATGACTTTCAGTTTTATGTCGATAAGGACAAAGAAACGTTATAATTAAGTAAACCTGAAGCTCTAATCTATAAAACTCGGAGTAAAAATATTATCAGAATTCTTCCAGGCCCTAAAGGCCTTGCTCGAAACACACCTTCCCCAATTGACGCATTTCACAATATCATATCCTTAGAGATGATAGATAATTTAGTAAAAAATACTAACATTTTTATTGACATGACAAAAGAAAAAGCAAAGGCAAGGTGGACCCCAAGTCAAAAGCCATTTAGAGATAGAGATTATAAAAACATATCACGTGCTGAAATGAAGGCTCTTCTTGGGGCATTGTTTTTAATTGCAATAAAGAAGGGAAACCATGCGAATGCCTTAGAACTCTGGGCTGCTGATGGAAATTTTTCTACCCGGCGTTTTTACTTTCTGTTACGAAGCTTGCGACTTGATGATGTCAGGACAAGGCCCCAAAGACTAAAAGTAGACAAGTTGGCAGCCGTCCGTGAATTTTACACTATTTTCATTTCCAACTGCCAGAGCTCCTACTCTTTGGGAGAGTATGTAACGATAGACGAAATGTTAGTACCGTTCCGTGGACGTTGGGGTTCCATACAATATATGCCACTGAAACCAGCAAAATATGGAATCAAGATGTATGCAATATGCGATAGTAAGACATTTTATACATATTCCATAGAAATATATTGCGGCAAACAAATTCCAGGTCTATTCAAACTTTCTAACTCACCTATGGATATAGTACAAAGAATGGTAACTCCAATAAAAAAGTCGAATAGAAATCTTACAACTGATAACTATTACAGTAGAATTCCACTTGCCGAATGGCTATTAGAAATCGGAATAACCTTTTTGGGTACTCTAAAAAGGAACAGAAAAGAAGTACCGCCAAACTTTTTATTTGACAAAAAAATCCTCAAAAGGTAGGATCAAGCTTGTTTGGCTTCCAAGAAAACTTGTCTCTGATGTCTTATGTGACAAAAAAGTTGAAGGTCGTGCTTTTATTGTCATCAATGCACGACATAGACGAAATTAATCCACTCACCAATAAGCCTGTTCAAATTGTGGACTATAATAAAACAAAAGGAGGGGTGGACACAGTAGATCAGCTGTGTTCCACCCCTTCTCCTGCGAGAAAATCAAGAAGATGGCCACCCACGGTATTTTTCCGTTTGCTGGACATAGGTGGTGTAAATTCTTTCAAAATATATTCAGCTAACAACGCAACAGCCAAAGAAGATACACCAAAAAAGACCAGGAGGTTAAATCTGATGCCATTAGCGAAAAGTTTAATGGACGAACATCTACGAGAAAGAGCTGAAAATTGAAGGTTGCCTAAAGATATAGGTTCTTTTTTATCCACTTTCCGGAATAATCCTAATGTTTCAGTTGGAAACGTATCTCAGAGAAAAATATGTTTTCTTTGTGGAACTCAAAAAAACAACATGACTGGAGTAACTTGTGGGAATTGTTCAAGAAATGTATGCAAAAATCACAGCCGTTACGAACCGTTACTTGCAGTTCGTGTGTTACACCAGAGAGTGACGATGACTAAAATTTGTATTTTTCATTCGATTTTGATTTTTTTATAGTATTTTCTTTATATTTTATAAGATTTAACACAACATAAAGGTTTTCATGTAAAAAAAAGAGACATTTTAATAATAAAATAGCCAAAAATCACAATGCTTATACATTTAATTAACCCACATGAAAAAACTTAGGCAGGGTTGACACAAAGAGCCCAATCTGACCTCTATGTACACCCAGTTGGCTTCATATACTTCTATAAGTATCCTAAAATTAGCAACCTATAACTTTAATAAATAAAAAATGAACTAAACCAAGGTATTGTATAAGATATATAAGTGCGGTCCAAACACCGCTACGCGCGCACCAATGTACTTCTCAGTAACGCGCACACTAGAGGGTTAAGTCGCATGTCTACGCAAATATGCCACAAACCACAACGGCCCTCAAAGCCAACATAACTCATACCATTGATCAAATTCAGCCTGATTTATGCGCCAGTCATGGAACATTGGGCATTTCGGATGCGCGACTCCCAGCGAAGCCGCGGCGGACATTTGCAAGATGTTATATTCCATACATAATGGCATCGATAGGCCTTTCAAACAAATAAAAGATTTCGATGATATCTCACACAAATTTAATATTATGAAAAGGATGGTTGCGACAGTTACTACGTGGTAATCAATACTTACATTAAATTGAAAAATTCACTTTGTTTTTTACCACACTTATATTATGTAAAAATATTATATAACTTATTATTCACAGTTATATAAATTTCTACACATATCACGACTCGAGTTTCGACGTTTGACGGTCATTTTCAAGTGACTTAACAAATTGATAAAGTTGAATATATACCCTTATAGTTTTGGTGGGGTGGGGGGGCGGTGTTTGTCCGAAGATGAGGACTTATCTGTTTGAGATTGGGTGAGATTAAAAAGTTGGGAAAAGATTAGGTCAGTTTGCTCGGTCAAAATCGAATCTAGTGTCTAAATTCATCAACTTCTCAAAAGTTATCTTCAGTCCTATTGAACAATCTTTTCTTTCCCAAAACCCCAACTACACCCCATTCATCAATAACAAATCCGATAAATCCACAATAATTGTAGAGTCAGAAATCGCGCTAAAAAAAGTGCAAGAACCTCTTATACCCCGAGCCAAAATAGCCGATCATATAAAATCGTACGCCCGTAATTCTACCACAGACTCCGCAGTGATCAAATCGATAAAAACAAAAATTGAGTCCAATTCTTTAGTCCTTACAAAAGCCGATAAATCCAATTCGATAGTCGTCCTGGAAAGAGAACAGTACATTAATAAAATGAACTCTTTCATTTCAACAGAAAAACTAACTCCCTTGAAAAAGGATCCTACACAAAAATTCCAATTTCAAATTAGAAGTCTCTTTAAAAATATTACAACTTTGTTCTCCGAATTTGAGAAATTTAAAATCATAAATCAGAATCCCACAGCTCCCAGACTCTATGGTTTCATTAAAACTCACAAACCCGATTCTCCCATTAGACCAGTTGTCTCCTATATTAACAGTGTAGCAAGAGTTTTGGCAATTAAACTGAATACTCTTTTCAAAAAATACACCAAATTTACCCCAAAATATTCTGTAAAAAATTCACTCTCCCTTTCGGAACTCCTCAAACAAATAACAACACCAATAAACTCCAAACTCGTATCTTTTGACGTCAGTAGTATGTTTTCTAATATACCTACTAAAGAGTGTCTCGAAATCATACAAAATTTAATTGATAAAGCTAATTGTCATCATCTTATAAAATCTGAACTTTATGAAGCCCTGGAAACATGTGTTAATCAAAATTACTTCAAATTTAATAACACTTACTATCAGAAAACATCAGGCCTAGCAATGGGATCGCCATTAAGTCCCCGATTTTTAGCCGATCTAGTCATGTCAACTATCGAAGAAAAAATCTTCAAACGAGATTTCTCCAAAAAACATATTTCATTTTGGTATAGATATGTCGATGACGTAATAGCGTGTTTTAGTGGTACAACACGTCAATTAGACCAATTTCTCAACCTAATAAACAACGTTCATCCCAAAATTAAATTCACCATCGAGGTAGAAACAGACAACAAAATGAACTTCTTAGACCTTACTCTGATTCACAAAAACAACAAAATAGAATTTGATATATACAGAAAACCCACCAATGTTAACTCTACAATCCCGTATTCATCATTTCACCCAAAAACACACAAATTAGCGGCCTATCATTCAATGATACATCGAGCCTTTTCAATCCCCCTTTCCACAGAAAAGAGAATCAAAGAATTATGTACCATCATTTCAATCGCTACAGAGAATGGTTTCCCAACAAAACTCATCCAAAACATTATCAATAATAAACGAACCCAATTCGCAATGGCCCAAATTTATCCGAAAACCTCAAATTCAGACAAAACTTTCATCTCCCTGACATATTTTGGCAAAACAAGCGAACACATCGCAAATGTCCTTCGAAAGCAAAATCTTCAGGTAGCATTTAAACCCTCCTCTAAGTTGTCCAACATATTGTTTAATGCCAAAGACAAAATCGATCCCATTAAAAAATCCGGCGTATACGAAATTCATTGTTCCGAATGCAATAGCGTGTACATAGGGCAGAGAGGACGAAGTTTTTCAACACGGTTTTCAGAACATTCTCGCGCTTTTCGTCTGAAAAAAGACACTAGTTCTTTTTCAAACCATTGTCTCGAATTCAATCATAAATTCCCAGAAATAGATAATCTAAAAATCTTGCATAATTGCAACAAAGGCCCGAAACTAAATCTCCTAGAGTCATTAGAAATTAAAAAAAAAAAACCGTAATCCCTCAGTTAATCTCCTTAACGAGCAAACTGACCTAATCTTTTCCCAACTTTTTAATCTCACCCAATCTCAAACAGATAAGTCCTCATCTTCGGACAAACACCGCCCCCCCCCACCCCACCAAAACTATAAGGGTATATATTCAACTTTATCAATTTGTTAAGTCACTTGAAAATGACCGTCAAACGTCGAAACTCGAGTCGTGATATGTGTAGAAATTTATATAACTGTGAATAATAAGTTATATAATATTTTTACATAATATAAGTGTGGTAAAAAACAAAGTGAATTTTTCAATTCAATGTAAATTTAATTTTATTTAAATTTAAAGATCGGAAGCGCTTAACGAAAGACCCTATATTATCTAATCTTGTCTATTCTAGTTAAGACTAGCATTAGTTAAGACTAGTTTAATGTATTTTAGACTTATCTACTCTTCAGTTTGAATTGAACAAAATGTAAAAATCGCGGCAACAACTCTATTTTAAGGGTTCCATTCGGATTTAGTAGTTCATAAAGCACAATAATATAAAACAGCAATAAATACGGTTTACGGGCCATAAAAGACCGGCGTAATGCCGCCGAAGGCTATTGAACCGCTGTAAAACGAGCTTTTATTTTCAACATAAAAACTTTCATTCAAACAGCGCCGTTAATTAATCACTTGAGCTTTATTTATTAACAACACAATCACTTAGTAACCCAACAAAATATAACATAAAAGAATAAAATTAATCTAATAAGTAAAGCAATCAAGTCTTGTAATTGGGGTCTTAAAAATACGTCTGATGTTATATTCGAGCTAATGCGATTTAATTGTGTGGTTATAGGACATTCATAAAGGAGGCTGTAGACGGTGAATTGTTTTTATCAAATGCATGAATCAAGCGATTTAATAAAGCATTATTGACCGTCTATGAACCTGATCGGCGCTTGAGCGGTGATTGATAGAAAGATTCAAAGATTCGAGCATTTGTATCAAGCTTTAACGGTAGGCAGTGTTTTAAATCCCAGCCATTCCAACCCGGAGACCCGCATAAAAGCAGGTACTCGGCGGTTGGAATATATAAGATTGAGAAAGGAGAGTTGAATACAGTTGAGTCCCAAATCTAACATGTTTCTTAAAGAAATCCATTTAAAAGTAAAGTATTGAATCATTAAAGAAAACTCTCTCTACTTAGACTATCATGATAATCAGCGTCAGCCTTTTATGTCCCACTGCTGGGCACCGGCCTTTTCTCTGCCACATATCCAAATTTCGGCAGTTGAGACCCCACGGTGGCCTAATGGCTCGCGTACACCTAATCCGTCATCGGCCGAAGTTTGCTTGGGCGACGATGGCCGAACTCGGACGATTGAATCAAACACTTGAGCATAAAAAACACAAGAAATCAAAGAATGAGAGTGCGTCATCGTCGGACGATGACGGTCGTGTTTGTGTACGCGCTCTCATTCTATTACAAGTTTTGATTCAATCGTCCGAGTTCGGCCGTCGTCGCCCAAGCAAACTTCGGCCGGTAACAGATTAGGTGTACTCGAGCCATAAGACTAAGCGTACACCAAAACCGATTTTGTCGGCCCATGGCGGACAGAAATACCCGGACGAGTAACTCGGACGTGTATGTGCTTCCACTGCAACAGTTGTGCCGACATTGGACGTTGCCGCTATTCTGTAGTTACTTTAATGTGTATCTCACAGGGTTGGTGTATTGTAAACACAACTAATTAATTTTTCAATATCCATAGTCGTTTAGGTAGATAACAATAACAACAAAATGTAACCAAAAATACACTCAATTTGCACTGTAGATGCCGGCAGACTGGCGAGAAATCGGATTCGACGGTTGATTTCGGGCATCATCGAACGATGATGGTCGTGTTTGTGTACGCGCTCTCTTTCTTTTACAAGTGTTTGATTCAATCGTCCGAGTTCGGCCGTCGTCGCCCGAGAAAACTTCCGCCGATGACGGAGCAGGATTGGGGAATTGAGTGTGAAGGGTTGCAGACATTAGTTTTTAAATTTTTGCTGCTTTCGTTCTATGGGGGATTTGAACCACAGCTGTCTGACTTAAAGGCCAAGTCCTTAGCTATCTGAGCCACCACCACACCACTTCGACTATATAATTTACACATTCACGAAAACTTACAACAGTAGAGAGAGGCGGTGCAGGTCCTACCTAGGACAGTTGTTCGAATCCTATCCTTCCGAGTCGAAAACTAAACTGTGACTGAGTTTTGTTAAGAAGGGTTGATTGAAATTGTTGAAGCGCGCATCAATCGATTGACTGAACCGTTTGGTCAAGCTGCCTAATCGTCTAGGCCCTAGACGATGAAGCAGCTTGACCTAAAGTACGCCCTAGACCAGGGATGGCGAACCTATGACCTGCAGGGTCACACACTGACCTACAAAGGCTTTTTAAGTGACCCAGGCATTGATTTTCTTTTATTATTTTTAAATTTTAAATTTTGAAAAAGATTTTTGAGCATACAATGCTAGAGCTGCGGACAAATACCTGAAACAGAGAAGAGAAGGTTTCAAACCCGAAACCACTTTATGCAGAGACGAAACGGAAAAAATCATAAGTGATGAACGCGAGATAGTGGACACCTGGAAAAAATACTTCGAAAAGTTGCTAAATCCGACCACCACGGATAGTAGACCTCAAACTATAGTTCGAGTAACACCATTAAGACAAGCAGAGCTACTACAGATTTATTTCCTTATAAAAGTTTGTCAACCACAAATGAAGGACCGTTATTATAATCGTGTATAAACGTATAAAAATCGTGCGTAAAAGTCCAATGTAAATCAAATGGAGTTTCATTATTAAATGATTGCTGTTTGTTGTTACTATGGCAACAACTCGCGTCACTAAACAAAACACATAGACGTAGTGAAATTTTTTCCTCTGTTAAAATTGACTTAATTTTAAGTCTCGGCCCCTCAGTCAGGATTTGTCTGGCTCTAACGAAACTTAATCTAATCCAGATTAAATTAAGTTAATCTAGATTACATCGACAACGACCAAATAGTGTTCCCGTCACTGTGCGTTTTTACTAGTTAGCAACTTTTGCCACGGGGATGCTGAACGTTCTAAAAAACATTGGTTCTATTCGATATCTTAAGCATTCCACATCCTTTCATTGGATTTCATTGTATAATACTTTAGGAATTTTTATGGATTACTTATTACTTATTCATTAATACGACAACAAAGGAAGTAAATTCTTATAAAGCATTTGAGTTTTGTCTAAAGAGTTTTTGACTAACTTGTTTACTTCTGCTGATAACATCCCTTAAAGTTGATTTGGCCCAAATTGAACCTTTACTCGGTTTTTGCATTTTTTTGCGTAACAAAACAAAATTGCAGATAATTGGTTAAAACAATTTTCATTGAGAATTATATTTTCTATAACTCCCATTTAAAACAATTGTCTATTTCATCTAGGTTCTGCGTAATAACCTGTCAAACATTCAGCTTTTTCTTTCAAAATGAAATTTCAAATCAAAATCAAAATGAAATTAACAGGTTAAGCCTGTGAGGTAAATATCAATTTCTTATAACGCCATGCGAATTTTTTGCAAATTTTAAAAAGATTCTTGCACAACATTAAATTTGCAACATGTTTTGTCTAAAACGTTTCTCTAAATTCTTTACTTTATTGTGTGTCAGTCTGTCCGTCTGTCCCTATAAGTGGCTGTTTGTGGAATCGTATCTCCTAAATAAATGGACCTATTTTGATGCGGTTTTTTTTATTTGAGAGCTGACGTGAGCGAGGAGGTTCTTAGCTATAATTTATGACGATCTGTTCATGCGCATGATGATCATCCGCTGATTTCCTTCTTGACAAAATTAATCTGCAACCAATTTTACACAAGTGTTTGTCTAGTTCCAAACTTGTGTTTGAAAACTAACGTGATCGAGAAGGTTTTTACCTATAGTTTATGAATATCTGTTCAGGAATTTGATGATCCCTTTTAACTTATTAATATTTTGATGATGAGCGTCGCCGCGTCGGGGAACTGCTAAGTAAATCAAGTAATAAAACCAGAATACAAAGAAATAAAAAGAAGATTTATAATGATAAATTGTGGATTATACTTACTCTGTGTATATGCTCTCACCTGTCTGCGCGTTCTTTTTAACGCTAACGTGACGCATACCATATCGAAAATCTGCAGGAACTTAGTAGCCTTTGTAAGATAGATTGATACATCTAAGTTCATACGTATTTTCTATTCGTTATACCTATGTAGGTATAACTAATTATACTTCTTCACATAGCGGTCCCCCGACGCGGCGACGCTCATCGTCAAAATATTAATACGTACTTTTAATGGAGTTAAATGGACAAGAAAGAATTATTTTATTGGTTTTTAGAGGCTTTTTGTGTCGGGGTTGCTTAAAATTCTCATTTTTTTTATAGTAGATATCATCCCTTAAATTTGACAACCCAAAGCAGCTTTTAAGCATCATTCCGTTTTTTGAAATTTTCTGCATAAAATCGCGAAATAACAAAAAATTGTTGAAAGTAACTTTTATAGAGGATTAAATTGTTTACAACTTTTATGTAAAAAAAATTTGCCTAAAATTCTTAGTTTTTGAGTTATAGTCTTTCAAACTTTCAACTTTTACTTATATTAGATTTTGGATTTTTTTCAGAAAATTTTCAAAATAGTTAAAAACTATTACAACATTAATATGTTATAGACAATTTAATTCTCTACTAATGTTGTTTAAACCAATTTTGTCTATTTTGTCTGTTTTTCTAAAATTTCTCCTATTTAGACTTTCCTTCATATCGCTCCAAAAATCACAAAACAAGTGATAAAACAAAAAAAAAATTCTCTTAGACAATGAAATTCTAACAGTTTTTGTCTAAACCATTTTCACGTACTTTGTTACAACTTCCAAGTTACAACGAATCAAACCCAAGCCTTGTCTAAATTTGATTCCCTCTGAATTTTTCAAAGTTTCCAAACCAAAATTTTTCAAAACAAAATTAGCTCCGTTGTTTAGACAATGGAATTTTCTTCAAATATTGTCTAAGCCACTTTAATTTATTTTGCTGAATTTCTAAGTTACAACCAATCAAACTCAAAACTTAGTCCGATTTCACGATAGCATAACTTTTGAACGGCTTATTACAGTGACTTCTAGTTTTTACTAATCGATTCAGCGACCCAAAATTAGTCGGCAAACATATATCATATTGACAAGAAGCTTGTAATTCAAAAATTACCATCGAACCAGCCATCGATCCGCTCGAGGACTCTTATACAGTATAATCTTGATAATCTGACAAATATGGGACTAGAGAATCTCCGGATTATAAGAACATTATAAAACACTTGTGTCAAATTGGTTGCAGATTGATTTTGTCTAAAAGGAAATGAGCGAATGATCATCAAGGCATGAACAGATCTTCATAAATTATAGCTAAGAACCTCCTCGCTCACGTCAGCTTTCAAATAAAAAAAACAGCATCAAAATCAGTCCATTTGTTTTGGAGCCACGATTCCACAAACAGCCACATATAGGGACAGACGGACAGACTGACACATAATAAAGTAAAAAATTTAGAGAAACGTTTTAGACAAAACTAGTGGTGGGAGGGAAGAGCGCGAGCGGTCTCTAGACCGCCGAATTTCTGGACGTGTCGTCCAATTAACCAACGGCCGAATTACCTAGATTATACCGTTTACATTTTTTGATTTCGATCTTTATTTTTTGCTCTCCACTTCCAAAGTAGAAGTTGTAAGACAAGAAGGAAACTTGAATTTTGTAAAAGCCTTATAAGTGAGAACAAAAAAAGTAGTTTTTGACCTCCCTCCTCTTTTCCAAGTGATGCCACTGGCCTAGTGATCCACGAGCTAGTATGCAAAATATAATGAACAAAATTTGACCCACTACTCAAAAAGGTTAGGTTAGGTTAGATCGCCATCCGTGCCATAGAGTCTAGGGCCTACTTTAGGTTTGTCAGAGTGCTTTAGAAATGGCGAAAAAGAGCGAATCAATAAAGAAAATAAAACTAATCGGAAAGCCTGTCGGTTTGCGAGTTGCCGTCGAAAGGTGGAAAGTTTTCGCATCGAACTCGATAAATCCGAAGGAACGTCGCCGCAAATTGATATAATCAGCGTACCTTCTCGTTCGTCTTGGAATAACGTTCAAACAAAACATTCTTAACTCATTCTTTTCTAAACTCAATTTTGGATCGATAATAAATAATCTTATGGGACTATATTGGCAGCATTCGCCAGGTTAGATAAAACAAACTAATCTTAATTTGTTTTCCGAATAGTTTTGGGATGCTTAATCGAACTAGAAGACTCTGTGATAAAATGTTCAAAAGTTATGGCATTGTGCAATCGGTGGAAAATGCAAGATAATTTATGTAATTATTAGATTTGATTAATTTTGTAAAAACGAGTGAAATTTCGTGAAATTTTGTTAAGAGAGCTGGGAAAGTTATGCATTTCCCGACGAAAATCTAAATGCATCAATAGGCAAATGATCAAACCTAACCTAACATAACCTAACCTAACCATAGGCAAATGATCTCCTGAAAACGATGCCCTAATCTGTATTTCATTATACGCAGCCGTTTTCGAAATATTGACTTGAAATGAATTTGTAAATCGCAAAAATTTCATCTACCAATTTCGTTAAAACCCTTTCGCTGCGAATTACTTTTTTGAACTGATATGAATGTGTGTGCTCAATATTCTGAACATTACATTATAGCCCGTGCGGAATACTTTTACAACTTTGTATTAGTTGCAATAATTTGCAAATATTGCCGATTTTCAAAAACCAAAATCTCTATTCAAAACAAATTTTATTTTTTTGTTGATTTGAGTGGACAAACTTTACAAAATTCATTTGTTTTATGTCAAAATTTGACGAAAATGTCAAATTAATTACCACAAATTGCCAGATTTTTAAAAACAAAAATCTCTCGAAAGCAAATCGAAGCAAATTTTGTTTTCATGTTAATTTTAGTTGACACACTTTGCAAAATTCATTTTTATATGTCAAAAGTAGACGAAAATGTCAAAATAATTGGCAAATATTGCCAAATTTTCTAAAACCAAAATCTCTATTTGAAGTAAATTCTGTTTTTTGTTCAAAATTTGAGTGTACACACTTTGCAAAATTTATTTGTTTTATGTCAAAATTGGACGAGAATGTCAAAATAATTGGCAAATAATGTTTTAATTGTTATTATTTTGTTGATTTGAATACACAAACCTTGCAAAATTCCTTGGTTTTATGTCAAGATTGGACGAAAAGATCAAAATAATTTGCAAAAATTGCGAATCTTCAAAAAACCAAACTCTCTATTCGAAGCAAATTCTTTTTTTTATTGATTTGAGTGGACACACTTTACAAAATTCATTTGTTTTATGTCAAAATTGGACGAAAATATCAAAATAATTGGCAAATATTGCCAAATTTTCAAATACCTAAATCTCTATTAGAAGCTAAATTTGATGTTTTTTTCTTGATTTGAATGGACAAATTTTGCAAAATTCTTTTCTTTTCTGTCAAAAATGGACGAAAACGTCAAAATAATTTGCAAAAGTTACAAAATTTTGCAAAATTCTTTTGTTTTATGTCAAAATTGAACGAAAACGACAATAGTTATTTTCATTAGAGTGTGGAAAGTTAATGAGTTCCAGCTAATGGGGAACTCGCCCTTCGGGCTCGTTCCCCAAACGAGAGGTCGCGTTGTAAAATCTTTTCCGCACGAAATTTGTATACATTTTTTAGGCCGACAATTATTATTTAAGAAACAAATAGACCCCCCGCCTCCACTTCCGGTCCCCCACCCCCGCTCCCACTACCGGTTTCCATCCACTTCCGGTTTCCACCCCAACTTCTGTTTCCCACCCCACTTCCGGTTTGCACCCTCACTTACGATTCCAAAAATTTTCCCACTTCCGGTTCTCACCCCACTTCCGGCTCCAAAAATTTCCCCACTTCTAATTACCACTTCCCGTTTCGGAACCGGGGAAGTGGGGAGGGAACCGGCAGTGTGAGTAGGAACCAAAAGTGTGATTAGGAACCGGAAGTGTGAGTGGGAACAGGAAGTTTGAGTGGGAACCGGAAGTGTGAGTGGAAACCGGAAGTGTGGGTGAGAACTGGAAGTGGGGGTGGGAACCGGAAGTGCGAGCGGGGGGCCGCAAGTTAAGGGTCCAGAACGAAACCAATCTTTCCCAACTATTTAGATTATTTACAATATTGGAAATTATTTTTGTATCGTGTCAAAATTGGACGAAAACCTCACAATAATTTGCAAAAATTGCCAAATTTTCAAAAAGCAAAATCTTTAGTCGAAACAAATTTTGTATTTTTGTTGATTTGAGTGGACAAAATTTGCAAAATTCATTTGTTTGATGTCAAAATTGGACGAAAATGTCAAAATAATTGGCAAATATTGCCAAATTTTCAAAAACCTAAATCTCTATTCCAAGCAAAATTTGATATTTTTGTTGATTTAAATGGACAAACCTTGCAAAATTCTTTTGTTTATTGTCAAAATTGGACGAAAACGTCAAAATAATTTGCAAAAATTGCTATAGTTTCTAAAACCAAAATCTCTATTCCTAGCAAATTCAGTTTTTTTGTTGATTTGAATGGACACACTTTGCAAAATTCGTTTTATGTCAAAATTGAATGAAAATATAACGACAAAATAATTTGCAAAAGTTGCCAAATTTTCAGAAACAAAAATCTCTATTCGAAACAGATTTTGTTTTTTTGTTGATTTGAGTGGACAAACCTTGCAAAATTGTTTTGTTTTATGTCAAACTTGGACGAAAACGTCAAAATAATTGCCAAGAATTGCCAAATTTTCAAAAACCAAAATCTCTGTTCGAAGCTAATTTTGTTTTTTTGTTGATTTGAGTTTTTATTGATTTCGAATCAAAATAATTGGCAAATATTGCCAAATTAAAAAAAAATATATTTATACAAAACAAAATTAGTTTTATTTTTGTTAATTTGAATGGACAAACCTTGCAAAATTCTTTTGTTTTGTGTCAAAGTTGGACGAAAACGTCAAAATAATTCAAAAAACTTGCCAAATTTTCTAAAACCAAAATCACTAATCGAAGCGAATTCTGTTTTTTTGTTGATTTGAGTGGACACGCCTTACAAAATTCTTTTGTTTTATGTCAAAATTGAACGAAAAAGACAAAATAATTTCCAAAAATTACCAAATTTTCAAAAAACAAAATCTCTAAGCGAAACAAATTTTGCCTCTTTGTTGATTTGAGTGGACACACTCTGGAAAATTCTTTTGTTTTGTGTCAAATTTTAACGAAAACGTCAAAAAAAATTGCTAAAATTGCCAAATTTTCAAAAAACAAAATCTCTATTCGAAGCAATTTTTTTTGTTTTGTTTTTTTGAGTGGACAAACTTGGCAAAATTCTTTGTTTTATGTCAAAATTGGAGGAAAGTGTCAAAATAATTGGCAAATATTGCCAAATTTAAAAAAAACAAAATCTTTATACGAAACAAAATTTGTTTTAGTTTTGTTAATCTGAATGGACAAATCTTGCAAATTTTTTTTGTTTTCTGTCAAAATTGAACGAAAACGTCAAAATATTTTCCAAAATTTGCCAAATTTTCTAAAAGAAAAATCTCTATTCGAAGAAAATTCTGTTTTTTGTTGATTTGAGTAGACACACTTTGCAAAATTCTTTTGTTTCATGTCAAAATTATTGTCATTCATGTCATTCTTTTGTTTCATGTTCAACATTGAACGAATACGACATAATAATTGACAAAAATTGCCCAATTTTCAAAAACCAAAATCTCTATTCGAAGCAAATTTTGTCTTTTCGTTGATTTGAGTAGACAAACTTTGAGTGGCAAAATTCTTTGGTTTTATGTCAAAATTGGACGAAAATTTCAAAACAATTTGTAAATATTGCCAAATTTTCAAAAAACAAAATCTTTATATGAAACAAATTTTCTTTTTTTGTTAATTTGAATGGACAAACCTTGCAAAATTCATTTGCTTTATGTCAAAATTGGACGAAATTTTCAAAATAATTGGCAAATATTGCCAAATTTTTTATTTTTTATTGATTTGAATGGACAAACCTTGCAAAATTCTTTTGTTATGTGTCAAAATTGGACGAAAACGTCAAAATATTTTGCAAAAATTGTCAAATTTACTAATAACCAAAATCTCTATTTGAAGCAACAACTATAATATATAATTTCAAATAGGAGAAGAGATTTTTTCACCTCAAATCCACATTTCATTTTCAAATTCACGTTGAAACAACTGCATGTTCCGACAACTTCATGTTGAAACCACTTCATATTGCGACAACTTCACGTTGCGGCTTCGTATGGCGACAACTTCATGTTGCAACAACTTCATTTTGAACTTGAATTAGACTACTAACTTATGGTAATTAAGTGGACCATGGAAAGCACAATCTAATGCATGTAGTCCAATTCAGTTAGCATAGAGAATTGTAGAGAATTCATTATATTAACTACATTTTAATCTAGTAGACTACATAGACAAGACAGGAAATCGACAAGACTAGATAAAGACAAGAAGGAGACAAGACTAAATAAGACTGGACAAGACTGGACAAGACTAGACAAGACTAGACAATATTAGACATGCCTACACAAGACTAGAGAAGATTAGACAAGATTAGACTAGATTAGACAAGACTATACGTAAAAAAATTAAAAAAATAAATATTTGGCTATCCGCATAGTTAACATTTATTTTTTGGGATTTTGTGAAATTCATCATTCCAGCGATAAGACCCAAGGTGCAGGGGTGAATCCCGAATCTTTCACCCAGGGCAACACAACGCTCCAATGAGAGTGTATTTATTTATCATACTCTTTCTTATGTCTAAAAAAAGCTACAATTAATTCATGAAGTATGTGGACAGCTATAGCAGTCCATAGCATCTGACCGCCCAATCAATTGGACTACTATAACAGTCCATAGCAGTCCATAGCAGCGAAAGAGTTAGGAAATGTAAGATTAACCAGCAGAATAAATAGGCCGAAATCCTTACGCATCTTTTGAGACTAAATTTTTGCAAATCGGTCAAAAGTATTTCGAGAAATCAATTAAAATATAAGGATGGATCCTTCAGAGGATCGATGACTCGGACAATGCGATTTTTTAATTTGAACCCTATCGGCACTGAGCCGGGAATTTTAAACAGAGGGTAGTAAAGTAATGCGTACTCTAGAGAGTAATCATTTCAACATAATTTCAAATAGTAGTATCCAGAGAACGTTTCGTAGATGCCGTCAATAGGCGACAGTAGTACCCAGAGAACGCATCAGACTAAAGCCTAGTTCGGATTAGGCTAGTAATTTAGTAGAGTTGCGAGTAACTTAGTGGCTAAATGTGTGCGAACCACGAAAAATTAGTCAAGTTATTTAGTGAATGATTAAGTCGAGTCGATCCATTTTACTCTATTTTATCGGGCGAGTAGCGCCTCCCACCACGCGTTCGTGCTCACTGGTTCACCGGCTAAACAAGTCCGAACCTGTAGATTAGTCGAGTTCATTAGTGGCCGCAAAAATGTCGTTTCGCTGGACCGAAAATTGTAACTTAAAATTAGTTTCCAAATACGTCGAACATAAATGCTTTTTGAATATAAAGTCCCCGCATTATAAAAACAAACAAATGAAACAATCGGCATGCCTGGATTTAGAAAATGCAATAAATATATCAGTTTATTCATTCTATTGCGTTGCAGCCCGTCCATCTTACAAAACACTTGTGTACTGTACTAGACCGTAATGCGAACGGTTTCTGTACAGTAGCCAGTAGTTTAGCCACTAAATTACTCGCTACTCTACTAAATTACTAGCCTAATGCGAACTAGGCTTAAGGCTTTATAGCTATTCGGCTATACGTGAAAATTGATGGCAGATTAAAAATATTTACAAATAAATATGAATTATGACAAAACTATTTATTTAAACAAAAGTTAAATGTGCTTTTTTCAGTTTTTATGATTATTTAAAATCTGTTTGCTTATTTTCGTGCTTATTCCGGCTTATTACAATTTTACAATATTTCTAAGCTAATTTTTGACTTTTGTTATTTTTTAAACGCGTACGCGTAAAAACAAAACTTGAATATGTCGGCGACAAAGACTTGTTTGGACCAATGCCCTCCACTCTGTCTATTTGCACGTGCACAGCGGTTTGTAAATTCTCGGTAAATCCGAATTCAGTCATTTATCTCTGGCCTGTTATTCATTTAGAGTTCAAAAATTGGAAAAGAAAGAACAAGAAAAAACTGGAGAATACGGCCAATTTCAAATTTTAGTATTGTCGAGTTTTTACCCGATATAACTGTTGTTAATCGTCTTCCATAACGTATTATCCCACAACATAACCCCAAAAAATACAAAATATCGTATTCTTCATATTCAATATACCCAAGAACAGTTTACTCGTGTGGTGATTGTGTTTTAATCATGCCAAAAATCAAACCTATGATTGAAGATTGGATTAGAGGATTTCCGGAATTGAAATGTAAAAATAATAAGATATCTTGTAGAGCATGTGTGAAAACAGTAAGTTTTCCTTTTTTTTATAATAAAAATGATTCATGTTTGATTTTTCATTGTAGATTAAATGCGACAAAAATACAATATTGTACAACACACGAAAACAATTATTCATCAAGAGCATCACAAAAAGTTTACTGCTAAAACAGCTAAGCAGCAAACAATAAGCGAATCAATCGCTACAACTTCTGCTCGTGATGAACAGTTTGCATTTCCAAGGACCTATATAAGGCTATGATTTCATCAAATATACCTTTGGCAATGCTGGAAAACAGCGAATTTAAATTCTTTATGCAAAATTATTGCGGCCGACATATTCCCACAGAATCGACTATTCGTAAAAGTTATCTTGATAGTGTTTATATGGAAGTAAGAAACGACATAAAATATAAAATAGGAGAAAATTATATATGGTTTACCGTGAACGAAATCACAGACATTTGTGGGCGCACATAGCTAATTTGTTAATTGGAATTTTAAATGAAAATTTACAAACTACGTCATATTTAATTGCTACCAAAGAACTTGCAAAAAATATAACAAAACTGTAACAAAATTTGTAACAAAAACTGTAACAAAATACTGTAACAAAATTTGTGCATGACGAATTGACATTTTTTTTACCAAATTTAGTTCCTTCTGAAAAAAATACTATTAATGGTATCAGCTGCGTCTGACATGGCTTACATGTATCTGGCTTACATGATTAAGGCAGCTTCAGATTTAAAATTTTTAAATATAAATTTAATTCACTGCACATGTTTAGCACATGGACTAAATCGTGTGGCTGCAAGTATTAGACTGGAATTTCCGTTAGTAAATAATTTGACAGCGCAAGGCAAAAGAATTTTTTTGAAAGAGCCGTTGAGGATACAAGTATTCAGAAAATATTGCCCGACACCCCACTGCCGCCTCAACCTCTAATAACGAGATGGGGAACCTGGCAGGAGGCGGCAATGTACTATTTGAATTTTCAGAATCTGCATCCCAGTCTATAAAAGATTGTCAGACTCTACTTAAAAACCCAGAAATTGTATAGAATTTGGCTTTCTTAAAAGCAAATTACAATTATATTAGTGGTGCAATTCAAAAATTGGAAACTGCAGGACTAACTTTGGTGGAAGCCGTAGAAGTAGTACACAGTTTCCAGACTGCAATATGAGGTGTACATTAGGGTGGAGCGAAAAAAAATTTTTAATTATTAATAAATCGGTGCCATTTAGACTCAAATTAATCCATGCAAAATATTATTTGATTTGATTTATAGCAATAGCCTCCGCAACCTCATTGAATTTTTGAAAAAAAGAAGACATCAACTAAAGTTGCAATTAGAAACTGGAAAAGAGCCCACATTTTCAGAAATAGCAGATATAGTGACATCCAGAATTGAAAATATATGGCAAACTGCATATATTCCGATAGTAACATGAACAAGGGTCAAAAAGGGTAAAATACAAAAACCTACTCTGTGTCTGTGTCTGAAAAGTCTGTATCTGAAAAAGTGTCTGTCAAAAAGCGTCTATCAAAACTTTTCGACAAAGTAGTAAGGTACTTTTTGATATCGCAGAATGCGTAAAGTGAAAGTGTAAAGATTTCCCTCAATGTATCTGTCGCAAGGATAAAAAGGTTTCCAAACAAGAACATACTTTTTTAATTCATCATAGAAGAAGTTACAAAGAAGTTGCAGAAGACTCTAAAGAGGAGACAGGAACGAGAAAACCGCCCAACTACAGCCTTAAATACTTCGTTATCTCTTATAGAAAGTATATTATTAGTGCTTCTCTTTCACTAACACCATAAACAAAAGCATTCTCAAAAAAAAGTATGGAGTATCAGATAGAGCAGCAGCAGCGGTTGCGTCGTCTGCATCGTCATTTTATTCGACAGATTTATCAGACTTAAGTCTGATATCGAGGTACAGATATAAAGTACGAAGAGAGAGAGAGAACTAAAACTAGACAAAAGTTAATGAAGGAGATCGCAATCCCAAAACAGTCTGCTTTATATTTTGATGGAAGAAAAGACCAAACGTTGAAGATTATTAAAAAAGTGGTAAATGATACAGGACTATGACAGTTGAGGAGCACATCTCACTAATTCAAGAGCCAGGGTCTATTTCAATGGGGTACGTAGTACTTAACGTTGGTTCAGCTAAAGGAATAGAAACTGCGATGACAAGGTTTCTATCACATTATGGCAATCGGTTGTGATGGTACCAATGTAAATACTGGCAGATATGCGGGTGTTATAAGTCTGCTTTAAAAAAGGCTACACGAACCACTCTAGTGGATAAATTGTTTACTCCATATGAACGAACTTCCTTTGAGACACTTGTTTTTTCATCTTGATGGTGGTACTTCGGGACCTAAATCTTACACTGGGACATTGGGGAAAGCACTCGAGACTTGTGAACAATTGCCTGTTAAAAAATTTCAGCATTACGGGAAGAATTGCTTCCAGAAATGGCTCAAGATTTAAGAATGGAATGGGTACAGATCAACAGTACTTGCACAAAATTGTCTCAGCGTAACTTTCAAGTGATTTCCCGGAAGATTTGGCAAACAAATCTCCAGGTAAAATGTCACATGCCCATAGGCTACGTTTTTAACTTGACAACTTTGGATACATTTGTTGTAAAAGTTTACGCAACATCTTAGTTCTACATTAAAAATAAACGATCATGCAAGGATGACTCACAACACCTTTTTAACATAATTAAGGCCTCCAGGTACCTGGCAGAGGATCTAAAAAAGGTTATTGATCTTGTGATTCAACGCAATAGCTATTTTGCACATCCCGAGAGCATACTTGCAATCATAACTGATGACAGAAAGCACATTCGAGAACTGGCAGCCCGGCGCATATGGCACGCAGGATGCCTCAACCTTCAACACCTAGAATGTTTGAAGTGCCGCCTATCTTCAATGCTTCGGCATATATTGCTTTAATAAATTGGCAAGAAATATTAAGTGAACCACCGATTATGAAAAACTTGCCTGACCAAGAAATTCAGTCTATCGTCAGGTGGGGAGGGTCAAGAGTTGTTTTGAAGGCTTCCATGTCATACCCAAGTTGTTGAACAGGCTGTAAAATTGACGACGATAGCTGCTACTTCTCAATGCACAAAAAATTCACGATTAGGTGCAATAAAAGCCAAATTGGAATCACGGAACGTAATGCCTAAATTTGAGACAAAACGAGATTTTCGAGTAAATTAATTGTTTTTTTTTTTAATAATATTTTTATAAAAAAAATGTATCTTTTATTGAAGGTGATTAATATCATTAAATTTATTTTTATTAAATAATATTTTTATTTATCATTAAATTAAGCTTAATATTTGGCCATAACTGTACTAGACTTTTATCATTAAATATAAATGTTTGAGGTCAGTGCGGAGGCAGAAGATATTCATCAAATTGATTCAAAAATTATATTTATTATAACTTTAATATAATGCACCAATCCCCCACTATTACAACTTTAAATCTCGAAAAAAATATTTTTGCATACATCCGTGCTCCACCCTAGTGTACATGGATCCATAGGAAAAAATGTTCTAACTAAATTGGAAAATGTGCTAATGAAAAATATAGGTTTTAAACTATTAGAACAAATCTTCAAACCAAAAAGGATCTTTGGTTCCAAAATTTAAATATGCACCATTTACATGTGTAGATGTAGAGAGAAGCTTTTCGTGTTTAAAAATTATCTTAAGCGACCGCAGAAGATGTTTCTCGGTACAAAACTAAGAAAAACATTTAATTATAGCCTGTTATAGCTGTAGGAAGGGTTATTAAACTTTATAGGAAAGTGTAATTTCAATCCATTCTTGGATATTTGTTCTCCAGATTGATAATATTGTGAGGAAAATAAATATATGAACAGTAAAAATGTAAGGAAATGTAAACCCGTAGTGTCAATTTAGGAAATATAAAGGAATGGAGATGAGATGTGGGTTGTGTGGGTGGTGATCTGGGAATGTGGAAATGTGCGAGGTATAAAGTTTGTAACAAAAGAAACGACATAGTAGGCGAGAAACATAAGTAAATAATTCTATTTGTGTGAAGTGCAAGAACGGCTAGAAAGAGAATATTTGCAATGTTGTTTGCAAACTTTAAAACTTGAAACCCGAAACACTAATAAAATCATTATTTGTTATTCTCACATGCTCTACTTAATCCCTCTAAGTAATCCCATGAGAAACTGCCTAAATTATTCAAGATAGATTTATCTACTTATCTCGCATTTACTCCGCAGTTTAATATTAAAACCTTTTAACAGGAATTGTGGCGAACATGTATACAAGGGTTCAAATCCATTTTACAATCAAACAACACAAACCGAAACTAACTTTCTACTTTGAACACGAAACTAAAACCAATATGTAAAATAAATACAAACGATACATTAACAACACAGTTTACTAAATAAAATGTTCGATTTGTTGAATTTTTCAACAGAAAAGATTAGATAGACAAGAATAAGCAGACGCAAGACTAAACAGACAAGACTAGTCTGTTAAGGTTGGATAAACAACTCTCAGCTAAATACATTTTATTGATTGAGTCTTTTATGTAATGAGATCTTAAAGGGAAATAAGTTAATGCGTCCTGCGTGCGAATAAGACGATCCTTTGATGGTCAGTGACCCAATGCAGATCGGGCCCGGAGCCCTTGGCGAGGACGCCTTAACGAGACAGTCGCTGCTTTGAGGGGATCATCTCGCCGGGAATTGCAACCTTTCCGTCTGCTTTAGGCGAGGTTGGACGAGGGCTCGACTTTTATGTTAACTACTTACCATAGGAAAAAAGGCAGCCAGCACAGCATGAAGGCCCCCATTATGATGCCTAGCGTCCGCGCCGCTTTGTGCTCGGCCCTCCAGCTCTTCGACTGTTGCCTTATCGAAGTTCCTGCAAGAAAATTACAGCGATGTGAATAATACATACAGAAATAATATCTTAATAAAACCACCCGAAACTTAATGATTTACTCGTTTATAACATGATTTGTGTTTTACTTATAAAACTAGACACTAAAGTAGACTAGATTACTTGTTTAATACAAGGTTTGTGTTTTTATTACAGGACTAGGTAATGGGTCAGTAATGCAGGTACTATACGCTGTGTGTACGCTGCTTTGAGAGGATCATCTCGCCGGGAATTGTAGACTAGGTACTATACCATCAATAAACCAACCTTTAAATATTATATTCAATAACAAATCAACCCTTAATCTTTTAGTTTCTCCTTTAAAACAAGGTTTAAGATTGCATTGTTCAACAGGTTTAATTTGTCTAAGCCAGCGGTAGTAAAATAGTCAAGACTGGATAGACAAGCATGAATTGATGTGCAAGACTAGACTTGCTGTGTCCAGCCTTGTCGATCACGTTGACTGATTATTGAAGACGGACTTATCACCTATATAAAGACAAGAACTAGACCGACAAGACTAGACAAGTCTGGATGATGATTGTCTGCTTTGAAACCTGGTTTAAGATTATATTTGTGAGAGAATATATTTATTCTATACTTTATACAAAGGACTATCGACCACGAAGTCCTTCTGCCCTGATTGTATTATTAAACCAAGTTTAATTTGCCTACTAAGCGGTAGTAAGATAACTAAGACTAGACTGATAAATACACTCGGTCAACAAGACTTGCTGTGTCTAGTCTTGTTGATCAGGTTAACTGATAGCTCAAGACTGACAAATCATGTTTATAGTCGTCGTCGTGTATATAGTGTCACTAGTATTGATTATTATGAGATCAAACGGATTTTGTAAATATTACTTGATATACAAGACTTGTATTGCCGTGTCTAGTCTTCTCGATCAGGTGGGCGGATTGTTGAAGACTGACAAATCGTGCTAATAGAGACAAGACTAGGTCTATCAACCAGTATTGATTATAGTGAGATCAAACGGCTTTTATATCGAAGGGCAATGAATGTCGAGCCGCTGCGGAGAAATTCAATTGAAATGTTTCCGAGGAAACTTGGAAGTTCTGACCTGGAGGTCAATCTAATAAGCATTCGGGCGGGCGCTAACTTCACTCCGAAGACAATTCTCCACTCAACGGAGTCCTTTTTCCACACAAGCCGATAAAAAATCTCCGAGGAAACTTTGTCGAAAATGCAAACTGGATTAGATTAAACAAAAACTGAATGGGAAATATCTCACGCACTAAACTCGGCTTATTTGCCCAGTTTGTCTAAGCATTGTTTGTGCTTTGATAGTTCAGTCTCTCATCTAATTATCTAGAAACATGAGTTGAAAATACACAGACTAAGAATGATGTTAATGCAAGTTTACGCCTGTTTCATCATTATATAGGCCGAACTTGCTCGCCTGCAGCTGCAAAACATTTTAATATTCATAAAGCCGAGCACGCTACGTCTATTCTGTTATGATGTTCCAACAAGATTTATCCCGCGGGTAAGCAACTGATAATATGCAGCTCGGTGTCTTATCGACATCCCAAAGCCGCGACTTACACCTGAACATTTTACCTAAAAGATTACGTAATTTACTATCTCTTGTATGTCTAGTCTTGTCTGTCTAGTCTTGCCTGTCTAGTCTTATCTGTCTATTCTTGTCTGTCAAGCCTTGACAGCATGGTCTTGTCTGTTTAGTCTAGTATGTATAGTCTTGTCTGTCTAGTCTTGTCTGTCTAGTCTTGTCTGTCTAGTCTTGTCTGTCTAGTCTTGTATGTCTAGTCTTGTCTGTCTAGTCTTGTCTGTCTAGTCTTGTCTGTCTAGTCTTGTCTGTCTAGTCTTGTCTGTCTAGTCTTGTCTGTCTACTCGTGTCTGTCTAGTCTTTTCTGTCTAGTCTTGTCTGTCTAGTCTCGTCTGTCTGGTCTTGTCTATCTAGTCTTGTCTGTCTAGTCTTGTCTATCTAATCTTGTCTGTCTAGTCTAGTCTGTCTAGTCTTGTCTGTCTAATCTTGCTGTCTAGTCTTGTCTGTCTAGTCTTGTCTAACTAGTCTTGTCAGTCTATTCTTGTCTGTCAAGTCTTGACTGTCTAGTCTTGTCTGTTTAGTCTTGTATGTATAGTCTTGTCTCTCTAGTCTTGTCTGTCTAGTCTTGTCTGTCTAGTCTTGTCTGTCTAGTCGTGTCTGTCTAGTCTTTTCTGTCTAGTCTTGTCTGTCTAGTCTTGTCTGTCTAATCTTGCTGTCTAGTCTTGTCAGTCTAGTCTTGTCTGTCTAGTCTTGTCTGTCTAGTCTTGTCTGTCTAGTCTTGCCTGTCTAACCTTGTCTGTCTAGTCTTGTCTAACTAGTCTTGTCAGTCTAGTCTTGTCTGTCTAGTCTTGTCTGTCTAGTCTTGTGTGTCTAGTCTTGTATGTCTAGTCTTGTCTGCCTAGTCGTGTCTCTCTAGTCTTGTCCATCTAGTCTTGTCTGTCTAGTCTAGTCTGTCTGGTCTTGTCTGTCTGGTCTTGTCTATCTAGTCATGTCTATCTAGTCTTGTCTGTCTAGTCTTATCTATCTAATCTTGTCTGTCTGGCCTTGTCTGTCTAGTCTTGTCTGTCTAGACTTGTCTGTCTTGTCTGTCTAGTCTTGTCTGTCTAGTCTTGTCTGTCTAGTCTTGTCTGTCTAGTCTTGTCTGTCTAGTCTTGTCTGTCTAGTCGTGTCTGTCTAGTCTTTTCTGTCTAGTCTTGTCTGTCTAGTCTTGTCTGTCTAATCTTGCTGTCTAGTCTTGTCAGTCTAGTCTTGTCTGTCTAGTCTTGTCTGTCTAACCTTGTCTGTCTAGTCTTGTCTAACTAGTCTTGTCAGTCTAGTCTTGTCTGTCTAGTCTTGTCTGTCTAGTCTTGTGTGTCTAGTCTTGTATGTCTAGTCTTGTCTGCCTAGTCGTGTCTCTCTAGTCTTGTCCATCTAGTCTTGTCTGTCTAGTCTAGTCTGTCTGGTCTTGTCTGTCTGGTCTTGTCTATCTAGTCATGTCTATCTAGTCTTGTCTGTCTAGTCTTATCTATCTAATCTTGTCTGTCTGGCCTTGTCTGTCTAGTCTTGTCTGTCTAGACTTGTCTGTCTTGTCTGTCTAGTCTTGTCTGTCTAGTCTTGTCTGTCTAGTCTTGTCTGTCTAGTCTTGTCTGTCTAGTCTTGTCTGTCTAGTCTTGTCTGTCTAGTCTTGTCTGTCTAGTCTTGTCTGTCTAGTCTTGTCTGTCTAGTCTTGTCTGTCTAGTCTTGTCTGTCTAGTCTTGTCTGTCTAGTCTTGTCTGTCTAGTCTTGTCTGTCTAGTCTTGTCTGTCTAGTCTTGTCTGTCTAGTCTTGTCTGTCTAGTCTTGTCTGTCTAGTCTTGTCTGTCTAGTCTTGTCTGTCTAGTCTTGTCTGTCTAGTCTTGTCTGTCTAGTCTTGTCTGTCTAGTCTTGTCTGTCTAGTCTTGTCTGTCTAGTCTTGTCTGTCTAGTCTTGTCTGTCTAGTCTTGTCTGTCTAGTCTTGTCTGTCTAGTCTTGTCTGTCTAGTCTTGTCTGTCTAGTCTTGTCTGTCTAGTCTTGTCTGTCTAGTCTTGTCTGTCTAGTCTTGTCTGTCTAGTCTTGTCTGTCTAGTCTTGTCTGTCTAGTCTTGTCTGTCTAGTCTTGTCTGTCTAGTCTTGTCTGTCTAGTCTTGTCTGTCTAGTCTTGTCTGTCTAGTCTTGTCTGTCTAGTCTTGTCTGTCTAGTCTTGTCTGTCTAGTCTTGTCTGTCTAGTCTTGTCTGTCTAGTCTTGTCTGTCTAGTCTTGTCTGTCTAGTCTTGTCTGTCTAGTCTTGTCTGTCTAGTCTTGTCTGTCTAGTCTTGTCTGTCTAGTCTTGTCTGTCTAGTCTTGTCTGTCTAGTCTTGTCTGTCTAGTCTTGTCTGTCTAGTCTTGTCTGTCTAGTCTTGTCTGTCTAGTCTTGTCTGTCTAGTCTTGTCTGTCTAGTCTTGTCTGTCTAGTCTTGTCTGTCTAGTCTTGTCTGTCTAGTCTTGTCTGTCTAGTCTTGTCTGTCTAGTCTTGTCTGTCTAGTCTTGTCTGTCTAGTCTTGTCTGTCTAGTCTTGTCTGTCTAGTCTTGTCTGTCTAGTCTTGTCTGTCTAGTCTTGTCTGTCTAGTCTTGTCTGTCTAGTCTTGTCTGTCTAGTCTTGTCTGTCTAGTCTTGTCTGTCTAGTCTTGTCTGTCTAGTCTTGTCTGTCTAGTCTTGTCTGTCTAGTCTTGTCTGTCTAGTCTTGTCTGTCTAGTCTTGTCTGTCTAGTCTTGTCTGTCTAGTCTTGTCTGTCTAGTCTTGTCTGTCTAGTCTTGTCTGTCTAGTCTTGTCTGTCTAGTCTTGTCTGTCTAGTCTTGTCTGTCTAGTCTTGTCTGTCTAGTCTTGTCTGTCTAGTCTTGTCTGTCTAGTCTTGTCTGTCTAGTCTTGTCTGTCTAGTCTTGTCTGTCTAGTCTTGTCTGTCTAGTCTTGTCTGTCTAGTCTTGTCTGTCTAGTCTTGTCTGTCTAGTCTTGTCTGTCTAGTCTTGTCTGTCTAGTCTTGTCTGTCTAGTCTTGTCTGTCTAGTCTTGTCTGTCTAGTCTTGTCTGTCTAGTCTTGTCTGTCTAGTCTTGTCTGTCTAGTCTTGTCTGTCTAGTCTTGTCTGTCTAGTCTTGTCTGTCTAGTCTTGTCTGTCTAGTCTTGTCTGTCTAGTCTTGTCTGTCTAGTCTTGTCTGTCTAGTCTTGTCTGTCTAGTCTTGTCTGTCTAGTCTTGTCTGTCTAGTCTTGTCTGTCTAGTCTTGTCTGTCTAGTCTTGTCTGTCTAGTCTTGTCTGTCTAGTCTTGTCTGTCTAGTCTTGTCTGTCTAGTCTTGTCTGTCTAGTCTTGTCTGTCTAGTCTTGTCTGTCTAGTCTTGTCTGTCTAGTCTTGTCTGTCTAGTCTTGTCTGTCTAGTCTTGTCTGTCTAGTCTTGTCTGTCTAGTCTTGTCTGTCTAGTCTTGTCTGTCTAGTCTTGTCTGTCTAGTCTTGTCTGTCTAGTCTTGTCTGTCTAGTCTTGTCTGTCTAGTCTTGTCTGTCTAGTCTTGTCTGTCTAGTCTTGTCTGTCTAGTCTTGTCTGTCTAGTCTTGTCTGTCTAGTCTTGTCTGTCTAGTCTTGTCTGTCTAGTCTTGTCTGTCTAGTCTTGTCTGTCTAGTCTTGTCTGTCTAGTCTTGTCTGTCTAGTCTTGTCTGTCTAGTCTTGTCTGTCTAGTCTTGTCTGTCTAGTCTTGTCTGTCTAGTCTTGTCTGTCTAGTCTTGTCTGTCTAGTCTTGTCTGTCTAGTCTTGTCTGTCTAGTCTTGTCTGTCTAGTCTTGTCTGTCTAGTCTTGTCTGTCTAGTCTTGTCTGTCTAGTCTTGTCTGTCTAGTCTTGTCTGTCTAGTCTTGTCTGTCTAGTCTTGTCTGTCTAGTCTTGTCTGTCTAGTCTTGTCTGTCTAGTCTTGTCTGTCTAGTCTTGTCTGTCTAGTCTTGTCTGTCTAGTCTTGTCTGTCTAGTCTTGTCTGTCTAGTCTTGTCTGTCTAGTCTTGTCTGTCTAGTCTTGTCTGTCTAGTCTTGTCTGTCTAGTCTTGTCTGTCTAGTCTTGTCTGTCTAGTCTTGTCTGTCTAGTCTTGTCTGTCTAGTCTTGTCTGTCTAGTCTTGTCTGTCTAGTCTTGTCTGTCTAGTCTTGTCTGTCTAGTCTTGTCTGTCTAGTCTTGTCTGTCTAGTCTTGTCTGTCTAGTCTTGTCTGTCTAGTCTTGTCTGTCTAGTCTTGTCTGTCTAGTCTTGTCTGTCTAGTCTTGTCTGTCTAGTCTTGTCTGTCTAGTCTTGTCTGTCTAGTCTTGTCTGTCTAGTCTTGTCTGTCTAGTCTTGTCTGTCTAGTCTTGTCTGTCTAGTCTTGTCTGTCTAGTCTTGTCTGTCTAGTCTTGTCTGTCTAGTCTTGTCTGTCTAGTCTTGTCTGTCTAGTCTTGTCTGTCTAGTCTTGTCTGTCTAGTCTTGTCTGTCTAGTCTTGTCTGTCTAGTCTTGTCTGTCTAGTCTTGTCTGTCTAGTCTTGTCTGTCTAGTCTTGTCTGTCTAGTCTTGTCTGTCTAGTCTTGTCTGTCGAGTCTTGTCTGTCCAGTCTTGTCTGTCCAGTCTTGTCTGTCTAGTCTTGTCTGTCTAGTCTTGTCTGTCTAGTCTTGTCTGTCTAGTCTTGTCTGTATAGTCTTGTCTGTCCAGTCTTGTCTGTCTAGTCTTGTCTGTCTAGTCTTGTCTGTATAGTCTTGTCTGTCTAGTCTTGTCTGTCTAGTCTTGTCTGTCTAGTCTTGTCTGTCCAGTCTTGTCTGTCGAGTCTTGTCTGTCTAGTCTTGTCTGTCTAGTCTTGTCTGTCTAGTCTTGTCTGTCTAGTCTTGTCTGTCTAGTCTTGTCTGTCTAGTCTTGTCTGTCTAGTCTTGTCTGTCTACTCTTGTCTGTCTAGTCTTGTCTGTCTAGTCTTGTCTGTCTAGTCTTGGCTGTCTAGTCTTGTCTGTCTAGTCTTGTCTGTCTAGTCTTGTCTGTCTAGTCTTGTCTGTCTAGTCTTGTCTGTCTAGTCTTGTCTGTCTAGTCTTGTCTGTCTAGTCTTGTCTGTCTAGTCTTGTCTGTCTAGTCTTGTCTGTCTAGTCTTGTCTGTCTAGTCTTGTCTGTCTAGTCTTGTCTGTCTAGTCTTGTCTGTCTAGTCTTGTCTGTCTAGTCTTGTCTGTCTAGTCTTGTCTGTCTAGTCTTGTCTGTCTAGTCTTGTCTGTCTAGTCTTGTCTGTCTAGTCTTGTCTGTCTAGTCTTGTCTGTCTAGTCTTGTCTGTCTAGCCTTGTCTGTCTAGTCTTGTCTGTCTAGTCTTGTCTGTCTAGTCTTGTCTGTCTAGTCTTGTCTGTCTAGTCTTGTCTGTCTAGTCTTGTCTGTCTAGTCTTGTCTGTCTAGTCTTGTCTGTCTAGTCTTGTCTGTCTAGTCTTGTCTGTCTAGTCTTGTCTGTCTAGTCTTGTCTGTCTAGTCTTGTCTGTCTAGTCTTGTCTGTCTAGTCTTGTCTGTCTAGTCTTGTCTGTCTAGTCTTGTCTGTCTAGTCTTGTCTGTCTAGTCTTGTCTGTCTAGTCTTGTCTGTCTAGTCTTGTCTGTCTAGTCTTGTCTGTCTAGTCTTGTCTGTCTAGTCTTGTCTGTCTAGTATTGTCTGTCTAGTCTTGTCCGTCTAGTATTGTCTGTCTACTCTTGTCTCTCTAGTCTTGTCTGTCTAGTCTTGTCTGTCTAGTCTTGTCTGTCTAGTCTTGTCTGTCTAGTCTTGTCTGTCTAGTCTTGTCTGTCTAGTCTTGTCTGTCTAGTCTTGTCTGTCTAGTCTTGTCTGTCTAGTCTTGTCTGTCTAGTCTTGTCTGTCTAGTCTTGTCTGTCTAGTCTTGTCTGTCTAGTCTTGTCTGTCTAATCCTGCTGTCTAGTCTTGTCAGTCTAGTCTTGTCTGTCTAGTCTTGTCTGTCTAGTCTTGTCTGTCTAGTCTTGTCAGTCTAGTCTTGTCTGTCTAGTCGTGTCTGTCTAGTCTTGGCTGTCTAGTTTTGTCTGTCTAGTCTTGTCTGTTTAGTCTTGTCCGTCTAATCTTGTCTGTCTAGTCGTGTCTGTCTAGTCTTGTCTGTCTATTCTTGTCTGTCTAGTCTTGTCTGTCTAGTCTTGTCTGTCTAGTCTTGTCTGTCTAGTCTTGTCTGTCTAGTCTTGTCTGTCTAGTCTTGTCTGTCTAGTCTTGTCTGTCTAGTTTTGTCTGTCTAGTCTTGTCTGTCTAGTCTTGTCTGTCTAGTCTTGTCTGTCTAGTCTTGTCTGTCTAGTCTTGTCCGTCTAGTCTTGTCTGTCTAGTCTTGTATGTCTAGTCTTGTCTGTCTAGTCTTGTCTGTCTAATCTTGTCTGTCTAGTCTTGTCTGTCGAGTCTTGTCTGTCTAGTCTTGTCTGTCTAGTCTTGTCTGTCTATTCTTGTCTGCCTAGTCTTGTCTGTCTAGTCTTGTGTCTAGTCTTGTCTTTCTAGTCTTGTCTGTCTAGTCTTGTCTGTCTTGTCTAGTCTGTCTAATCTTGTCTGACTAGTGTTGTCTGTCTAGTCTTGTCTGCCTAGTCTTGTCTGTCTAGTCTTGTCTGTCTAGTTTTGTCTGTCTAGTCTTGCCTGTCTAGTATTTTCTGTCTATCATCACATTGAAACGGCGTATAAGTTTGTTGTATTTATTATACGAGATGGAAAGGTCGGCCGACAAGACGTGTTTATAATAAGAATCAAATTTATTGCATAGCTAAGGCGTCGTCCGTTAGAAGAGCGTCTGCCGGCGTTATCTGGCCCCGGCATTCGACGAGCCAAAGCAGGCACAGCCACACAGAATCTTATTATTCCACACAAGCACAAAATCAATATTCAAATATCCTTTATTAAACTTTTCTCACACATCAAACCATTTAGCATTAATATATTAACAGATAAGAATTTAGCAGGCGAGATAGGACAGACAAGACTAGACAGACAAGATTAGACAGACAAGACTAGATAGACAAGACTAGACAGATTAGACTAGACAAACAAAACTCAAGAGACAAAACTAGACAGACTAGACGGACTATACGCAGAAGACGCACCAGACGTACTAGACGCACTAGACGTACTAGTCGCACTTGACGTACTAGACGCACTAGACGCACTAGACGTACTAAACGCACTAGACGTACTATACGCACTAGACGTGCTAGATGCACTAGACGTACTAGACGCACTTGACGTACTAGACGCACTAGACGCACTAGACGCACTTGACGCACTAGACGTACTAGTCGCACTAGAAGCACTAGACGTACTAGACACACCAGACGTACTAGACGCACTAGACGTACTAGGCGCACTAGACGTACTATACGCACTAGACTTACTAGACGCACTAGACGTACTAGACGCACTTGACGTACTAGACGCACTAGGCGCACTAGACGCACTAGACGTACTAGACGCACTAGACGTACTAGACGTACCAGACGCACTAGACGCACTAGACGTACTAGACGCACTAGACGTACGAGACGCACCAGACGCACTAGACGTACGAGACGCACCAGACGCCCTAGACGTACTAGACGCACTAGACGCACTAGACGGACTAAACGAACTAGACAGTCTAGACAGGCTACATTATAACAATCCGAGGCAGGCAAAAGATAAAACTAGATAGACAAAACTACATATTCAAATAATAATGTTTGTAATTAATTAAGAGGATAGAACTGTGTACGGATGGATAGTCGAATGGGTTGCACTGCCTCTGTAGAACTTGATTAATTTCCCGCAGAATCTGAGCAAGATGAACTTGTTTAGTCGGCCGCACTTATCTCGTAACTTGGTCGAGCTTAACTCGGCGCCTGTTCCCCGTTTTCAGCCGACCCTAAATCTTACCGGAGCTCCCTATATGAATATTAAATTCTCTATTATTTTGTGTCTAACCTTGTCTGCCTAGTCGAGTATAGTCTATCTATGTCTAGTTATTTCAGCGCTTGAAACATTTATTGTTGAAACCTGGATGATAGGATGCGTTCCGGCTGGAAGGGGAGAAATCCAGTGCATTCAGCCCGTTCTGTATAGCGCCGTTCCCGTTGTGCATTGTGTAATCTAAGGGAGTTGTGAATAGAGGCGAGCGTGTATGCGAGTTTGGTTTCCATTACGCTCGATACACTGGCTGCTCCAGTAATCCCGCAGACGTATATATTATTTTGGGCTATTTACGGATTCGGGGATGGTTATTAATACTTCGGGTCGGCGCTGGAATTCCGGGGATTAACCCAATACGCCGCGATATTAATATCACAAATAAATATCCAAACGTTTATATAGATATTCTGGGCTAGATAAGAGATCTATAAAACTCGCAATGAATGCTGATATTGTTTCATCGAAATTTCTCGGGCAACCTTGTAATTCAAGTTGTAAGGAGGATAAACACTCGAGGGAGTTTAAAACTCGCTGGCATCATTCCGTAATCGTTGCCGAACCGGCCTGGAAGGTGAGAAAAGCAGCGAGCAATTGCACACAGGGTAGAGCGAACCAAGCTTTACACAAACACAAATTTATTTAATTTCATTTTACGCCGCATTAAAACATTAATACGGAGCACTCGGGTTAATAGGCGCTTCGGAATATACAATTAAGCTCTTTTGCCCCATACATTATGCATCCCTGACTTGATTACCTTCAAATATTAGGGCATTAGTGAGGGATGCATTTTGGTGCAAGTATCATCAAGGGAATATAATGTCGTCCCTTACCTGTTTAGTATTGTCTGTCTAGTCTCGGCTCTCTACACTTGTCCGTCTAGTCTTGTCTGTCTAGTCTTATGTTATTTTCGATAATATTGGCTGTGATACTTTTACAATCCCGCTTCCTTGACGAATTGGCACTTACTTGAAAGTCTGCCGACACTTGGTTTAGCGTCGTCGTTCTAGTTTTGTTTGTCGAGTGTTGTCTATTTAGTGTGCGCCGTTCGGTCGTTGCAGACAATTATTTGCAAATTTATCGCTGTGCTAAATACCTTCTGGCGAGTTGCTCGGCTAATCAGACTAAGCGATTACCGACTCGTTCGCAGCGCCGTTGTTTAATTCAGATAATAAATTTTCAGCCCTCGCGCACATAATTTACACAATCAATTTGCATAAATCCACAGTAATTGCACAACCCCTGCACGAAGTGCAAAAAATAACGTAAACACCAACGGCTTAAAGAGAATAATTACAACGAGAAAATGGTTTAAATACACAAGAGCAGACATATCAGACAAGATTAAATAAATCAAACTGCACTAGACTAGATACAACAGATCAAAACGAACAAGACAACAAGACAAACAAGATTAGATTGACAAGGATTAAGGCGTAAAACTAGACTGGAAGCATTTTAATTTCGTTTAATTTAGAATTTGATAAGTAATGTAGTTGCACGAGTGAGTTATAATAAGTCTGTCTGAAGGGTTTATTTATTATACGGAATTGTAAGGATTTCAAGGAGATATTCAGATATATTGTGCTTAAGCACGCGGCTAATTGAGTGTTACGTTATTGTCTGGGATAAGGACTCAAAGCTAAATCGAATACAATAGAATGTGGACTAGATAATTTGAAAACGAGGAGAGGAAAATCAAAATTTAAGATTCCGCGAGATCATTCGAAACAAAGGGTTTTTCCGAAATCATCATAAGACAAAATATTCTTAGTATAGGCCAAGGAATAACCCCTTGATTTTTTGTCCCATATTTACTTAACACCCGGTATATCTGAATCTATCTGGAATCGCGTTAGAAACAATTCTAAATAATATATTAAATAAAATTTTGTTTTAGGATAGCTGAGTATTAGTGAAGGTGGTTGTATTAAAGCCGTTTAATATCTATTTAAAACTGTTTGTAAATGTAGTAGGTATTAAGCGGCTTTAATCCGACCGGAAAATGTTTGTATTTTGTGTAGGTTTTTCTGTGCGGAGTCCGTTTATTGTTCATTACGGGGTGTTTTTAATGGGATTTTGTACTAATCCGGCGCTGGATTTCTTCGGGCCAAGGTTCGCCGGCCGCAAGGTCGATTTTCCCATCGCATGCGAAGATGTTCAACCTTCGGCTTGCACATGCGACGGTGGAAATGTGTGGAAAATTGGTGCTTTTACCCGCTTCATATTGTTTATAATTCATTGATTTAAGCGTTTTTAAGAATCATGAAAACTTAAATTTCTAAGGTTTAACCAAACATTTTATTTCCAAAGCTTTATTTAAACTTTAAAGTTGGAGATTGCGGCCGGCCTGGTACAGAGGCAAGGCTCTAGACTACAAACCCAGCGATCGTGGGTTCGAAAGCCAAATTTACCGGCAATTTTTCGGCCAAAGTTCAATCAGTTTTTGAAAATGAGGAGCTGGGGTTAAACCTGGCGTAATAATAGGAGGCGTAGGAGCGTAGGACTAGCCACCCCATCTCCAACAAGAAGCTGAGGCTAAAAAATAGCTACCCTTGCTTAGCGATACCCCTAAGGCATGTAAATCCTAGGGAACAGGGGACTATTATATTATAGTTGGAGATTTAGGTTTTGTGAGAATTAAAAATTGACGCCGCAGCTCAGTCAACAGACGACAATAATTAATAATTTAAGAGATTCCACAATTTTGTGCATTTAGTTTTGTCTATGAAAGCTTCTGAAATTCAATTTGTTCATCTCGTTCACAAAATACTGACTATATTATATTCCAACAGCTTTCTTTTCGTGAAATTGAACAATTCCAGCTAGAAATTATGCGCATTTTATCGACGAAAAAACTTTCAAGTTTTAAGCTTCTTTCTCCTCCGAACGTTTTATCAACGAGGTCCATCCATTTAAAATGGAATTAGTTTCCACCGTTCTGCCGAATAACCGATAACGAATCGGCTCGTCGGCTCTAATGCCTGCAGTTCCGAACTTTGTCCAAAATCGATTCCAACAAAAAGAATAATCAAATATATAATACGTAATTTCTACTGAAATCACCTCAAACTTTAGAAATGAAAGAAATAAAAAAAACTGTTACAATATATACAGCATAGTGAGCAGGGGTGGCCTTCGTAGCTAACAGAGTTAGAGCGTTAATTACAAATCTGTAGGTCGCGGGATCGATCCTGGGAGCAGGTATCGGCCGCATTTGTTCCAGAAGACACATGTGTAATTAATTAACGCCAATTTAAAATAACACCTAGGTTTTTGGGCCTGTGAAAAGTGAAAATGTGGACAAAATACAATGGAGCATTTTTTTTTAACTTACATTTGCAAATAAAGAAGCACGAGAGGATACAATTGAAACATAGATATTAAAAAGACGTGTACTTATTTCAGATCCCACACTATATAACACATAGTTCATTTAAGTTACTGCCGCCCAGAAGTTAGCAACCACTAGGGCGGGGATCCCCAACCTTTTAGCACTCAAGAGCACATTCTACAAAGCCAGTCGGGCGGCGGGCACCTTATTCTTTTCAAGAAGTCATCATCTGATACATTGGATTTTAGGAAAGTGTCGTTTTGAAGGTCCAAAATTTGTAGCTCCAGTTATTCTGTCTTTACTTGAATAAATTCTGCAATATATGCTGCTATTTTGGTTACGTTTATTTGCGGCGGGCACGCGTAAAACGGTCAGCGGGCGCCACGGTGCCCGCGGGCATAGGGTTGGGGACCACTGCACTAGGGCATTTGGAGAGACATGCATAACGTGACCATACGTCCCGCTTTGGGCGGCACAGTCCCGCTTTCAGATTGTATGTCCCGATGTCCCCGGCGTGAGCAAAAACGTCCCGCTTCCGCGGGTAAGTATCTACTTACTATTGTGTAAACACCCTACTACTTTCCTATTATTTTTGCAGTAGCAAGGTCGTAATGTGTGATCGAAGCGGCGGGCAACGAGAGATAGAGAGCGAATGACGCGCGAAAGCGGGATAGATGCTCACTGCGCTTACACAACGTTAAACGAAACGTAGTGCTTTTAGTCCTAAGTTTAAATTCATACTGGACTAAGTGTGTATTTGTACCATAACAAAAATGCCCACATCATAACTTTATTAACAGATGCTTCAAACCGTGGCTCGATAAAATTATTCCCAGTTTTAATCCGCTATTTTTTACCATACCAAGGCGCTAAAGCCAAGGTTTTAGAGTTTCGAGAAGAGTCAGATGAAACATGGGATATACTTATTAATTATTTGAAGGCAGTAGTGTCTTGTAGTAATGATTTAAATAAGAAAATTAATATAAAGGATTAAATAAAATAAGGGATTTCAATTTTGGAGGAAAGAATAGAAAGAGGATTTACGCAAAATTGGGCAAATCACTCGGAAACAGCTCATGGGGATTGGATATGGTTTTTTTTTACATAATTCCTAGTGTGCCGCTCTGACGAAAAAAATAAATGTTCACGTTAGGCAAGCAGGAAGTCATTTACAGTTCATGTTGTCGGACACCGTTTACACAGCAGCAGATGGGAGTTCGTCTGAATTTCCCCACATTCACATAACAGGGACTCCGGTAAAAATGTAGTAAGATTGCTCATAGATATAGGCAACCCAATATACGCATTGTGCGCACGCAAGACTCATAGGGGTAGGGAAAATAAATTTGAAGGGGGGTATATAAAAATTGCTTAAAATCGTTTAAACTATTCGAGATGAAGGGGGGAATGAACCCCTAAACCATCCCCCCTCTGGCTACGCCCATGATCTGGACCTTACTGCACACATAAATTCTGCCAGCGTGTACTCCCCATGTTGTGCCAGTTAGCTTCATTATGATATTATTTCTGGCAGCCACTTTTTATTTGTTTTCTGTAAGTTAGAGAGCGGTCAAGGGTGACTCCTAGGTATTTTGGATACATACAGTGGTCTAGCATGACTTCATCCCAGGTAATTTTGAGAGTTTTCGCTGCCTGCTGGTTCTTAAGGTGAAAAGCACAAGTCTGTGTTTTACTAGGATTTGGTCTTAGCTGATTTTCTTTGTAGTAGGCTGATAGTTCTATTAATGCTTTGGTCAGCTAATGCATCAAAGCAACTGGCTTGGTCAGTAATGGCACAGTCATTTGCATAAATGAAACAATGCGTCCCCTCAGATAATGGTTGATCGTTGGTGTAGATATTGAATACTCTCGTGGCAAGCACACTACCCTGGGGTAACCCGTTCTTCTGTGATCTCCATCTGCTTCTTCAACAAAAAAATCCTATTTTCAAAAAGGTTCCTTACGAAATACGTTAGTTGGTAATCTTTGGTAGCCTTATATAGTTTCAGGATAAGCTGTTTGTGATTAACTGTATCGTAGGCTGCTGTTAGATCTATAAATACAGCTCATGTGATATCTTTCCTTTAAAGTCCATCATCAATAAGCTGTGTGAGTTTCAGCACCTGAGATGTACAACTCTTCCCAGACCTGAAACCAACTTGTTGTGGAATAAATACTGCCTCCAACTCCCTCCATTATTCTATCGAGGATGAATCTTTCACGAACCTTATACCGATGGAACAAGAGAGATATGGGACGGTAACTTCTGGGATCATCCTTATCCTTGCCTGCTTTACGAATCGCTATACCTTTGGCTTTCCTCCATATCTTTGGTATCTTGCAGAATTTTATGTAGTCCTGCAGAATCAGTCCTTTCAGTCAGCGCCTTGTTATTGGCCCAAACTTCTTAATCTACTCAAGTCTTATTTCATCGAGGCTCGCAGCTTTGCCATTTTTGCATTTGCTCAGTATAAGCTCTATCTCATCCTTAGTGAAAGATTGTGGTAAGGAGGTGGTTTCTTGATCACACTGCCTCTCAAGAGTTTTCTTACCAGTCCTGGTATTACGAGGTGTTTTTCCGTTAAGCACAAGTTGGCGTGCAATATGATCAGCTCGGATATTTGCATGGGTGTTTGCCAGGGAAGGATCATTATTCCAGCGCCAAAGAAGTCTCCAAGCCTCTTGACTATTCCTGCCCATATCATAGGCCGACATTAGTTTCCCCCACGGTGTATGCTTTGCCTAAGAGATTGAGGAGAAAACAGAGCTTGCTGCTTGGGAGGCTTCGTCACTGAAAGGATCTTCTTCATATCGTGTGTAATACTCCTCTGGTAAAATGGTTATTTCTAAGGTCACACCTTGAAGATATACCGTCCTATAGCCTCTTGGAATACAGGCTTGTGAGCAGAGTTTAACTAGGTCAACAAAAGGTTTATAGCTTTCCGGCCCAGGTGAAATTGTTTGAACTTTTTATCCAACATTGGACAAGAGAACTTAGTCCAATTAACCTTCTTGAAGTTATACCTTCGCCTGAAGCCAGTTTCTTGAGGTCTTATGATGGGAAAGAGTTGACATTATTGGTCTGTGTTGTGGGTTTGAGATAGGAAAACACACCGATGTGTGGCACTGTTGTGCTATGTTTTCATTGATTCAGGGTTGTAGCCTCGTCGCCATCTTCCACTATTGAAGGATGGACGCAATTTGCTATCATGAATAAGGTAGAGGTAGATGTTTTCAGCCCCCGATAGAACAGCCTCTCCGTTTTCATCCTCATGTGAGTACTCCAAATCTGGCTGTTGCTGTTAAATTCCCCAATTACTACATTTGTCTTCCTGGAGTCGAAATTGCAAGGTGAGAACTTTCCTGAAAGAGGCTTGTACACTGATTTGGCCACATAGTTGTTTAGATCCAAGGTGATAATTTCGATGTTATTTTCCCGTGTATCATGGACGCTCTTGATTTGGATTTCTGGTTTGAAAAATATGGCACTTCCATAATGAGCATGAGGTATTTCTGCAACTATTCGTAAGCTGGGTATACTTGGTCGTCTCCTATGGCTATCTCTGTAAGTTTCTTGGATTCACAAAATATCACACTTCTCTTCATAGCATATTTCATTACACATTAAACATCATCGATGTTGTTTAGTTGCTGAAATGCCTTCGATATTAACTGAAATAACTTTCAGGGTTGGTTCTGAAAGGAACCTTTTGTTTAATCGCATACTGAGTGTTTCTGGATGGCTGACGTCCAATTCAGTACTGGAATTCAAATCCACATACCTATGCAAGGGCACCACGAGCAGGAGTCAGCATCACCCCATTTTTGACATGTGACACACGTCACAAAGGGCCGCAGTGTAGTTGGCCGCAGTGTATGAAAAGTAGTTAATAACTACATCATACCAAACATTGTATCCTTGTATCTGCATTTTTTTTGATGGTGAATGGTTAATCGGTTATAGATCTGCCTTTCCTGAACTCTCCGTGGTAGTCAGCGATTTGCTCTTCGATATTCATTCATTCATTCATTCTCTTCGTATAGCACTATTCTCTGTTGTACTATGTCTGTAAAGATATTGGATGCCGTCCATATGAATGAGATACCTCTATAGATTTCACATCTCACCCTATATATTTATATATATATATATATATATATATATATATATATATATATATATATATATATATACCGTATGATAAAACGCTGCACAATAACACAGGCATTCGATACCAATAAAAGAAACGTGATCCTCGACGATCTACTAATCCTACGAATACTCCGTAAATAAGTAAAACTAATAGAAGCTACATTCACCGAATCAAAAGGCTTTTCACATTGAAGTTGGTGTGAGGCAAGAAGATGGTCTGAGCGCCATGATATTCAATCTAACATTAGAGGCACGCATGAGAAATCTGAATACAATAGGATACATTGGCAACTGATCAACACAGGTAGTTGCATATGTAGATGATGTTAGATTGACATGTAGAAGCAAAGGTGCGGTTAAAGAAGCAACACCGATTCTGGACGATGAAACGCAAAAAGAGGATTGAAAATAATTGAGATAAAAACTAAAGTCATGGAAGAGAACGTCAGAACAACAATGACTTCAACTTGGGTGAGTATTGCTTTAAGCAGGCCGACAGTTGTGTCTACCTGGGAATAGGAATCGACAGAATAAACGTAATAGCTAAATAAATGATTGTTCGGACCCTTTTTTTGGTTATACAGCCTATCAAAGGAGGGCGTACAATTGTCAATAGCGCGATCTTCTTCTTCTTGTTTCGAATAGGCATATTTTGGACCGCGCTTGTTCAAGTTGGGCTTTGATCTTTGCCCAGTATTGTCGCATCTTCTGCCGCTGTAACTCCTTTTTCTCTTCTGTCCAGGGGGTATCTTTCCTTCGGGTTTTTTCCTGAAATCCACGGACTTCCTTCAGAGTGCGTCTCACAGACTGTCTGTTTTGGAGATCTGTTACTACCAGGTCTTTAATATTCTTCGCGGTTTCGGTCAACCAAGTAGTACGAACTTTCTTGTTTAGCCAGAAGGTGAACTGACGGTTGGTTAATCGGTTTAGAGGCAGTCTTGCAAGCAGTCGTGGGCAAAGAAAACTAGTCTTCTTTTCCTTCCACAGTCAGAGAGCCTCTCAATATGTTCGTAGAGCTCAGAGTTATGTCGCCTTCGGAATTCCCCATCTTCCTTTACCGGGCCTAGGATCTGCCTGAGGATTCTCCTCTTTCTAATTTCCAATTTCTCTACCAGACCTCTTCGGTTCAAGGAAAGACACTCCATGGCATACAAGGCTTCTGGTAGTAAAACTAATGTGTAGTGCAATTCAGGTTGCGTGACAGGTGTTTCTTGTTGTAGGTATTTAGGCAGTCGATAGGCTAGTTCTAACTTGTTGACTAACATGGATAATGATGCTCTTTCTGATAAGTTGAGTTCAATCCATTCGCCGAGATACTTAAATTTCTCAGTCCTCTTGATGTTTCCCTGCTCTAGTAACATCTCTCTTTTTGCTTCTTTGATGTTGGTGAAGAATTCTGTGTTTTCCAGCGACACTTTGAAGACCCATTTTGGCAGCCTGTTTTCTGAGGCAATTTACCTGCATTGTTGCCATCTCAAGATAATCAGCAATCAGTGCCATGTCATCTGCAAAGCCCAGGCAATCTACAACCAGTCCGTCGTTCATACGTCCCAGGCAGGTACCACTCTGAACACACAAGTTGGTAATCGTAGGCCTTCCAAATCAACAAAGGCGACGACTAGGGCATCCAAACCGGTTAAAACCGAACCCGGTTGACCGGGTTTTCTATTAAAATTTAGGAAACCGTCAAACCGTTTTTTTTTTTGAAAAACCGAAAGCTGGATTTATTTGTACTCAAATAAAACGTAAAGTAAAACGAGCAGTAAATATGTAGTCAAATAAAGGTTCACAGATTTAGAGTGCGCATAATCTTAATCCTAAATAAATTTAAATACTTATAATAATTTTATTTTTCAATGGTTATTTATGAATTATATTGTAGATTTATTTGTACTCAAATAAAACTTAAGAGCAGTAAATACGTAGTGAAATAAAGGTTCAAAGATTTAGAGTGCGCATAATCTTGATCCTAAAGAAATGTAAATACTTGTACTCCATTCTTACATTTTTGCCTAGTTTCGAACTTTGATAAATAAATATATAGCTATATTTATAATTATCTCCTCGCAAAGAATGTATTCTAACAACAATATCTTTTTTATTCTTTAGGTAAATATAATGAAATAATAGAAAAATATTTTTTTAAATTATTTAAAAATTTTAAATTGTAAATAAATATTTATTTTATTTGGTTTACAGCTGCACAATCTTTGAAATAAGTTAAGCTAAAAAAGGTAATACTCAATTTATTTATTTTTATACTTAAAACCAGGTTTTAACCGGTTAACCGGTTTTTCACTTTACAAAAAACCGAAAACCGGTTTTTGAAATTTCATCGGTGTTTTGGCTGCCCTAGTGACGACCAGCTTGCGGTTTCTCATTTTGGAGTATGCAAGTACAGTTTTAAGATTGAGGATCTGTTCAACACAGGATCGGGTCTTCCTAATCTATTAATAGATCTATTAACCTTCCTGGAGCCGTGCTACAAAAAAATACGTTTCAGACCGTCTGGGGTAACTGCATCTCGGGTACCCGAAATACCCCGTTTGGCCACGGAAATGTTAATTCCGACAGGTGTTGATCGCGCGCATCAATTTAAAAATCGCGTAGCGATTAGAAAAATAATTAGGTAAAAAACTACGTGGTTTAGAGTTAGTGTATTTTGAGTCGCATTGAGAGATAGTACACTTAGCCCGGCGAGTGTGTTAAGAGAGTGCACGTTTTATTTCGGCCGGCATGCGACCACGCTCATTTTATTGATGGGAACTTTTCGAGAAATCTGCCCATTCTAGAAGATCTGCGTTGCAAGGGTTCTTCGCTGAATATCCTTCTTGGCTTTATTCCTTCCCGTTTCCTCCCTTAAATTACTTGGCGACAGGAGGATCGTTTCAACAGAGCAGGAAAGGAAGACATTTTGTAACTAGAAGGTAAGTGGCTAGTTCTTTTGGTAGCTAGTTCTATATGGTAACTACTTCTATATGGTAACTAGTTCTTTTTCAAACCATTGTCTCGAATGCAATCATAAATCCCCAGAAATAGATAATCTAAAAATCTTGCATAATTGCAACAAAGGCCCGAAACTAAATCTCCTAGAGTCATTAGAAATTTTCAAAAAACCCGTAATCCCTCAGTTAATCTCCTAAACGAGCAATCTGACCTAATCTTTTTCCAACTTTTAAATCTCACCCAATCTCAAACAGATAAGTCCTCATCTTCGGACAAACTCGCTCCACGTCTTCGGCCGCAATAGCAGCCATCAAATCTGCCCAAAACAGTTGGATTAGATCCGAAATAAAAAATCTTCATCGGAGGAGAGATGTTATTCAACATTATCTCAAGATATTGCATTCAGAGTTGACATTTAAATTACATCCAGTAGAATTCACTATCTTTGATGACTTTGTTCGTGATAATGTAAGTAGGGTCAACTACCTAAAATATTTAAATTTAAAAAAGAAACTATCCGTTCTCGTAAAGAACAAAAAATCCGTACCTCAAAAAGTAATGTCCAAACCGAATCTAGTGTCTAAATTTATCAACTTCTCAAAAGTTATCTTCAGTCCTATTGAACAATTTTTTCTTTCCCAAAACCCCAACTACACCCCATTCATCAATAACAAATCCGATAAATCCACAATAATTGTAGAGTCAGAAATCGCGCTAAAAAAAGTGCAAGAACCTCTTATACCCCGAGCCAAAATAGCCGATTATATAAAATCGTACGCCCGTAATTCTACCACAGACTCCGCAGTGATCAAATCGATAAAAACAAAAATTCCAATTCTTTAGTCCTTACAAAAGCCGATAAATCCAATTCGATAGTCGTCCTGGAAAGAGAACAGTACATTAATAAAATGAACTCTTTCATTTCAACAGAAAAACTAACTCCCTTAAAAAAGGATCCTACACAAAAATTCCAATTTCAAATTAGAAGTCTTTAAAAAAATATTACAACTTTGTTCTCAGAATTTGAGAAATTTAAAATCATAAATCAGAATCCCACAGCTCCCAGACTCTATGGTTTCATTAAAACTCACAAACCCGATTCTCCCATTAGACCAGTTGTCTCATATATTAACAGTGTAGCAAGAGTTTTGGCAATTAAACTGAATACTCTTTTCAAAAAAGACACCAAATTTACACCAAAATATTCTGTAAAAAAAATCACTCGCCATTTCGGAACTCCTCAAACCAATAACAACCCCAATAAACTCAAAACTCGTATCTTTCGACGTTAGTAGTATGTTTTCTAATATACCTACTAAAGAGTGTCTCGAAATCATACAAAATTTAATTGATAAAGCTAATTGTCATCATCTTATAAAATCTGAACTTTATGGAGCCCTGGAAACATGTGTTAATCAAAATTACTTCAAATTTAATAACACTTACTATCAGCAAACATCAGGTCTAGCAATGGGATCGCCATTAAGTCCTCTTTTAGCCGATCTATTCATGTCAACTATCGAAGAAAAAATCTTCAAACTAGATTTCTCCAAAAACATATTTCATTTTGGTATAGATATGTCGATCACGTAATAGCGTGTTTTAGTGGTACAACACGTCAACTAGACCAATTTCTCAACCTAATAAACAACGTTCATCCCAAAATTAAATTCACCATCGAGGTAGAAACAGACAACAAAATAAACTTCTTAGACCTTACTCTGATTCACAAAAACAAAAAAATAGCATTTGATATATACAGAAAACCCACCAATCTTAACTCTACAATCCCGTATTCATCATTTCACCCGATAACACACAAATTAGCGGCCTATCATTCAATGATACATCGAGCCTTTTCAATCCCCCTTTCCGCAGAAAAGAGAATCAAAGAATTAAGTACCATCATTTCAATCGCTACAGAGAATGGTTTCCCAACAAAACTCATCCAAAACATTATCAATAATAAACGAACCCAATTCGCAATGGCCCAAATTTATCCGAAAACCTCAAATTCAGACAAAACTTTCATCTCCCTGACATATTTTGGCAAAACAAGCGAACACATCGCAAATGTCCTTCGAAAGCAAAATCTTCAAGTAGCATTTAAACCCTCCTCTAAGTTGTCCAACATATTGTTTAATGCCAAAGACAAAATCGATCCCATAAAAAAATCCGGCGTATACGAAATTCATTGTTCCGAATGCAATAGCGTGTACATAGGGCAGACAGGACGAAGTTTTTCAACACGGTTTTCAGAACATTCTCGCGCTTTTCGTCTGAAAAAAGACACTGCTTCTTTTTCAAACCACTGTCTCGAATGCAATCATAAATTACCAGAAAAAGATATTCTAAAAATCTTGCATAATTGCAACAAAGGCCCGAAACTAAATCTCCTAGAGTCATTAGAAATTTTCAAAAAAAACCGTAATCCCTCAGTTAAGTAAACTATAAGGGTTTATATTCAACCTCATCAATTTGTTAAGTCACTTGAAAATAACCGTCAAACGTCGAAACTCGAGTCGTGATATGTGTAGAAATTTGTATAACTGTGAATAATAAGTTATATAACATTTTTACATACTATAAGTGTGGTAAAAAACAAAGTGAATTTTTCAATTCAATGTAAGTATGGATTACCACGTAGTAACTGTCGCAACCATCCTATTCATAAAGAGGTACTATGGGTAAATTTTTCGTTGTTAAATACAGTCTAATCAAAGATCAAGAATAAGATCGTTGTTAAAACGGATAACAAAGGTTGGATAAAAGTCCAAGCTATTAAGCCACAAAATCCACTTTAAATATGCCTTACAATCATAAGACCAGTAGTAACATAGGGATGAGAGACCTGGACCTTAACAATCGCAGAGGAGGAAGCCCTACACGCCTATGAAAGAAAGATCCTCAGAAAAATTTACGGACCGATACTAAATGAGCGTGGAATTTGGAGGATAAGAATGAAACATGAGGTAAGCAGGTTAAGGAACGAAGTGGATATTATGGGATTTGTTAAGGAGCAAAGCATATCTTGGCTGGGACACCTGTACAGAATGGATGATGGCGGACCAGCCAAGAAAATATACAACTGGCGGCCAGAAGGAAGAAGGAAAAGAGGAGGACAAAGAAAAAGATGGATGTAAGGCATGCGGGCATGTTTTAGAAAGATGGGAGTAAGGAGATGGAGAGAGAAAAACGGCGAGCGGATGGAATGGAAGAAGATTTTTTAAAAGGCAAAAACCCACCGCGGGTTATAAAACCAACAGAAGAAGAAAAAATCATTTGGAGGATACTTCTCATTATCAGAAAAATGCCACATTCTCAACAACATTTCAAAACAATTTCGCTATTTTATATTTTTAATTTAATTAACTCCGCCATTGCCCGGTCCCAAGTCCGGGATGAGAAAGGAGGAGGGTTCGACCGCAGGCTAAACAACAAGCCGGTCGGTAAAACAATTCCTGTTGTATCACAATGCACTGGCCAGAAGAAGAAAAAAGAAGAATGGTAGAAAAAGTGAATAAAAGCAGACCCTGCCATAAAGCGGGATTAATGCTAGGAAGATGATGATATTTTTAATTGAATTGCGATAAAACACATTTTTGGACCAATGATCCGAAAATTTGGTCATTTTAGTTAGACCCACACACAACGTTATACCTAAAAACGTTTCCATTTCCACCGCATCTGTATCTCTAAATTGTATCAATCAAGATTTAGCAGAGAGAGCTGGGTTTATTATTTTTTGATAGACATAACGACTGGCTTCCTCAACCATATATGTAGTTCATACTTTCGTCTGTTATAAAATATTGAAACAAATCGTATGGTGATTTTTCTGACAATACATCAATTACATTATAGCGAATACCTGTATTCGCTCCGTACACAGCCGCGCTTAGCGTCACCCGTGGATACCGGAACACCGTGTGGAATAATAGTGTGTATGAAAACAACTGGCAAAAAACAAAAAAAATAATAAAATACGATATTTGACAGCAAAAAAATTATAGGTTATGTAATTTGTTTTGTAATACGTCGATTCTGTAATAAGATACTACTGAGATAATAATTGTAAATTAAATTCATAATGGATGAAATTATTTAAAACTGGCTTTGAATTTTTTTTCACTCTATTGATTTTAATAAAAAAAAATTGTCAATGGTGTAAAACTAACTGAGATTAACGTTGTTGATGTTGAAGAGTTTAGAATTAAAAATCAAGGAACTACATTTAAATGTAAGGTTTTTCGGCAAACTAATGTTACTGAAGCTCCATATACAGTACAATTGCAAATAAGTTGAGATTATTTATTAAATAACTAATGTCATAATATATTATGAAGCTTTAATTATAATTTACTATTTTCTTAGTTGAATGATAAACGATACGTTATTCAAAGTGCAAACACATGCGTTTCTCAAGCATGCGAAAAATGTAAACATGTATGCACTGATTGATTTTATGAACAAGGACACTAGTGAATCGAAGACTTCTAACGAGCAAAATGTCAATATATTACAAAATACATGTCAATATAACTATACGTGAAGTTCTTAAAAGTGTTACCTTTGGCGCTAGTACTGTTGCGCTCGGAGCGAATAGATACCAGTATTTTGTTGATGGGAAAATTTCTTGAGATGTCTACCAGTGACATCTTTTCATGAGAAGTCTGTCCAATAGGGAGGTACTCTATCTTCTGGATCTCCTTCATCAGCCGTAACCATATTTTTTATAGTTCTTGTCGTATTTGTGGTTTATTGATTTTTTTGAAGCGCCACGGCGTCATAGGAATCACCTTTTCGAATCACCTTCACTTTCATTGTCTTCACCTTCTGAATTTTCAGCAAATGAATTATCAGCATCTTCATCGCTCATGTCTACAAATTGATCTGGGGCTTATACATGGCTTATAATTTCTTTTGCTCTTTGTACGACGTTTCGCAACACAACTTTAGCCTGAATATACACGGTGTCCGCGCATGGGGCTACTCAATACAGTAAAAATCTTTATTTTTCATTTTAAGACCAAAAGCCATCCTTTATAAAAAGTCCTGCTTGTTGAGAAAATGAATTGACGATAAGAAAATTTTAGATCAAATGTACAGGGAATTCATGAATTAGGAAAGTATGAAAATTCTTCAAGGGATAAGTACCATTATTTATTATATTTTACGAAAATTTTATAAAAAAAAGTTGTTTATAAGTCTGAACACAAATTTCGAATTTTTAATAATAAAATAATAACAGTAATTTTTATTTATATGCATTTTACAAAAAAAATTCAGATCATTGGTTTATATTTTATTCAGAGAAATTTAAACTAGCACGTGTATTTGAACATTCTAGAACATTTTGTCTTACCATTTCTTAATAAATTAGAGCCAGAAGTACGTAATAATTTGTTTTGGCAACAAGACGGCTGCCCTGCACATTGCATTGTCTGACCAAGGCTTGGTCAAACAATGGTTACATGAATATTTTGGCAAAATGTCATAACCCAGCTAGGGTCCAATGTTATGGTTAAATCAAAACCCAGTTACGTCAAATCTTAACCCACCTAGGTCGCCTGACTTTTTATTATTAGATTTCTTTTTGTGGGAACTCTAAAGTACTGAAGGGCAGAAGGAATGCCTTCGGGTCTTCTGTCCGATGAAGGGAAAACTCCTATCTACAACCTCCACGTGGTAGAGTATGGTAACATCATGATGATGGCAAATGCAGAGGGGGACCGAACCGTTGCCGGGATAAGCAGCAAACTTATTCTTAGGAAAAAGCTGGGCTCTCTTTGGTCCAGGGGGTTAGAAATAACCCCCGAAGGCGGATGAACCGAACAATACTGTCAACGGCATAGGATGTAGAAGGCAACGGGAAACCACTACATTAAAGATCGTCACAGATATCCCTAGTACAATCAATGGCCATGTTCAAAACAAAATATTGTACCGGAGCATCAAGTCTCCCAATCGGATCTCCGGGGGGGACTGTTTTGAATATTGCTACAAACAAAAAAACTCTATTGCGAATCCCAAAGACCTCAACCAAAGATAAAAACTATAGAATAGGAACATGGAACCTGCGAAGTATGTTCCAGGCAGGAAAAACGGAAAACGTCATAAAAGAACTAGAACGAATGAAGATCGACATACTCGGATGCAGTGAAATGAGGTGGCCGGGTACTGGAAGATCTGACGTAGATAACTATCACATCTACTACTCAGGCGACGATAAAACACAGAATAAGAACGGCGTTGCAATTATAGTCACGGAGGAGGTACATAAAGCAGTTCTAGGATTTGTACCAATATCAAACAGAGTGGCAATAATGAAACTAAATTCCAGCCCTTGCATAATTAATATAATACAGGTTTATGCACCCACAAGCGAAGGAAGCGACGAGGACATCGAACAATTCTACGAAGATATAAGAACAGCACGTAAAAAGACCAAAAGGACGGAAATCACAATACTAATGGGTGACTTCAATGCGAAAGTGGGTAAAGGAGAACAAGAAGATATAGTAGGAAGATATGGTTTGGGAACTAAAAACGAGAGAGGAGACCTGCTGATCCAGTTTTGCAAAGAAATTGAGCACTCAATAATGAACACCTTCTTTAAGTTACCTCCAAGAAGGTTATATACGTGGAAATCGCCGGCCGACCGCGAACAGTGTGTAATTAGAAACCATATAGACTTTATTACAATAAATAAAAGGTTTAGAAACTCCATCACATCCACTAAAACTTACCCTGGAGCAGACGTATATACCGACCATAACCTACTGCTGTCAACACTTAAAGTACGCTTTAAGAGAACAGAGAAGAAGCCCCAATTGAAGAGACATGACATACAGAGACTGAAAGACCCCAACGTGATGCAACAAGTTAAAGACCAGATTAAAGAAGGTATGAACAAGATCAGAAGCCTTGCCAGCCGCAACATAGAACAACAAGTCGAAGCCATCACCAATGTAATGAAAACTGTTGCAGATAAAAACCTTTACACAAATCATAGAAAAAAGAAAAGCAAGTGGATTACAGATGAGATCTTAGGTTTGATGGAAGAACGAAGAAAAACAAAGAGCAGAAGTCATATAAGCAAATGCACAACAACATTAAAAAAAAGATCAAAGAAGCCAAAGAAAACTGGTGGAAAGAACAATGCTCTGAAATAGAAGAACTAGACAGAAAACATGACGTTTTAAATACACATAAAAAAATAAAGGATGCAGCTGGAATAAACAAACCACGACAGAATAACATAATTACCGACAAAAACGGGACTGCACTACTGAACGTGAATGACAAAGTAGCAAGATGGCAACAATACATACAGACTCTTTATGCTGACGATAGCCGAACAGTTTCTAACACAAATAGCCCAGCGCAAACAGGACCTTCTATAACTCATCAAGAAGTTCTTAAGGCAATTGGAAGACTCAAAAACAACAAGTCCCCGGGCCCAGATGAAGTTCTTGGCGATATGTTAAAGCTCATTGAGGAAGAATACCTAGACCTAATCACGGACTTATTTAACAACATATATGAATCGGGAGATATACCCGAGAAATGGCTAGTCTCTACGTTTATACCGATTCCTAAAAAAACCACAGCTATACAATGCGAAGACTATAGAACTATCTGTCTCACAAGTCACTTCATGAAGGTCTTTCTTAAGATTATTTACGAACGAATATATCAAAAACTAGAAGAAGACATTAGCGAGACGCAATTTGGGTTTAGGAGTGGATTGGGGACTAGAGATGCCCTTTTTGGTCTGAGTGTTCTGATTCAGAGAGCAAGAGACGTGAATTGCGATGTTTTTACGTGTTTTATCGACTTCGAAAAGGCATTCGATAGGGTTAACCATGATTTGCTAACAGAAACCATAAAGCAATCAGGAATAGATGACAGGGATGCACGAATAATCAACAATCTGTACAGACAACAAACAGCATGTGTTCGTGTGGAAAATATAATGTCAAAGGAATTTCCAGTAGAACAAGGTGTCAGACAGGGCTGCGTACTATCCACGCTACTGTTTAACCGATACGCAGAAAACCTTTTTAAGAATGCACTCGAAGAAGAACAGATTGGGATAAAGATAAACGGGGAAATAATTAATAACTTAAGGTATGCAGACGACTCTGTATTAATTGCCGACAGTGCCGAAGGACTACAGAAACTGATTGATAAAGTAGTAGTGGCATGCGAACCACTTAATATGCGATTGAATGTGGCAAAGACAAAAATTCTAATCGTCAGAAAAAATGCGTCTAATGCCCAATTCCTGGTAAATGGGGCCCAACTACAGAGAGTACCATCAATATCGTACTTGGGTGTAAACCTCAATGACCAATGGGATCATAGTCGTGAAGTAAAGATCAACATAGAGAAGGCACGTTCTACATTTAACCAAATGAAGAATGTTTTGTGTAACATGCGCTTGAACATCCATCTTCGAACACGCATACTTAGATGCTACGTCTTCTCTAAGCTTTTGTATGGAGTGGAGGCATGGACACTCTCCGAGGCAACTAGTAAGCGACTGGAGGCCTTCGAAGCATGGTGCTATCGTCGAATGCTTCGCGTTTCCTGGACCCACCATGTTAGCAACGAAACCATACTCCTACGCATGCAGAAGGACAGAGAACTGCTCACAACAGTCAAACACAGAAAACTGTCATACTTTGGCCATATCATGAGAAACAGCAACAGATATAGGCTACTTCAACTCATCATGCAGGGAAAAATCGAGGGGAAGAGGTCACAGGGAAGACGACGGATCTCCTGGTTGAAGAATCTGCGACAATGGACCGGAAGAACATCGGTTGACTTGTTCAGATCGGCTGTGGATCGAATCCGATGGGCCATATTGATCGCCAACGTCCACTGAGGATATGGCACAATAAGAAGAAGAAGAAGTGGGAAATTTTCTTATCGTCCATTCATTTTCTCGACAAGCAGAACATTTTATAAGGAATGACTTTTGGTTGTAAAATGAAAAATAAGGTTTTTTCCTATTGGGTAACCCCATCCGCGGACACACTGTATAAATATATTCAAGCTGCCCGTAACTCTATAATATTAAGTCAAGTAAGAGTTAGATTGAAGTTAGTTAAGTTAGACTACAAAACAAATCTCATGTTGAAACAACTACTTCCCATGCTAATAACATGCAAGAAATTGAATTATACAACAGACTTGTGCATGTTATTACTAGCCTCTGTCCACTTTCGTGGCACTACTCAAGTAATAGATAAATAACATTGTTCTTTAAGATCATATATTTCTATTTAACTAGAGTGAAAAGCCATCTGCAGACGCAGATGTGTTTCGAGATTTATCTCTATTCAGTTCAGCTTTGCTGTTTTGAATTATACATTGGAATACACTTACTAGAATACCTCGTGCATGACTGGCGAAGTTAGGTTTTAATTTGACGTTTGTGAAGAAAGACATGAACCTAGCAGGTTATTAATACCAGTTCTAGTAATAACATGCAAGTTAAAACAGTTATTGTAATAACATGAAAATATCTGTTGTGATTGATGATTCAATATCCTGTGTGATATTATCCAGGAAGTAGTTGTTTCAACAAGACCATTTGTTCATAGTCTTAATAAGACTTAATATTAAAGAGCTACGGACAGTTTGTATAGGGGAGACTGGGGCAGTTTTGAACATGGGGCACCTTTGAACATTTTGAATTTCTCTGAAATAATCATTATTTCTATTATTTTGTCAACTCTGGTAGTAAATGATAAGCCGGCTGGTAGTTGAGCAGTCATCTTTTGTAACATCAGAATGTCTGTTTTTTTCCACGGTGAACTTTTGTGTATGTGTTGTTGAGAAATTTGTATTTGTTTCTACAGTTGCAAGGATTTTATAATAACATTAATAATTATCATCAAACCACTGTTTATTTATTGCACATAATAACCAAGTAAGTACACTATCCATCTATAGTAGTAAATCTTGAATATTCTTTATATTTTTTTAATAATTTATAGAGTTTATGCGGTGTTTTTATGTGGGGCACTTTTGAACAAAGTGTAGTGGGGTACATTTAAACAGTGTCCAATAGCCCCTTATTTTGAGATTAACTTATTTTTTGTTAAAATATAGTTTTTGGATACCTTGGAGAAAGAATATTACAAACAACTGGTGAAACAGACTGCTACAGATGTAGAGCAAATAGAAAAAACGTTCCCCAACCTTCGACTTCTAAGAAAACGTCTCCATCCAACAAGGAAACTGTTGATGATAGGATAGTAGTTGGAAATTTTGTTATTGTTATGTATGAAGGAGAGCTATACCCTGGAAAAATTACCAAACAATTAGATGCTGATATGGTACTTGTCAGTGCTATGATAAGAAGAGGCAGGCAATGGGTATGGCCAACCAAGATAGACGAGGTGTCCTATTCTACAACTGAAATAGTTAGTAAAATAGAGGAGCCAGAACCGGTCAGTGCTGGACGTCGTGACATATTCAGTGTTCCAGAATTGGATAAAATGCTTGGGTTCTATTGATTCATTTTTGTATAGACTTTTGTTAGCCGTACCAAAACTGACAATTTTATATTTAGCTACCTACTTGAATTTTTAATTGTGTTCAAATAAATTTATTTCAAACTTTTTAATGCTAATAATTTGTGTTTTAATAATAATTATTTTATTTAAGTGTAATAAAAACCACTTGAACTAGTTTTATGACTATTTTCTCCAATATATTTGAGGTTGACTAAGGGTGTTCAAAAGTGCCCCATGCCTGTTGAAAGGTGCCCCATACATGGGGCACTTTTGAACAAATGGAGAGGCTTGCGTTAAGGCCAGTTTATGGGAAACAGAATCACTATTTTCATGGGTAGACAATTTTAAGAGGTGGCTTAAATTATAACTTACAAGGGCAGTGCATTTTGGTGTATTAAATATATAAGGCGGAATAACAACTATATAAAAACTAAAAACTGTTCAAAGGTGCCCCAGTCTCCCCTACATTTATATATTCAGGCTATATTTCGCTTTAAATTCGTCATTCGTGAGTTTGCGTTCAACGAGAGTGAACGTGCGAGAGTATTTAATGTTAAATTTAATAAAAATTAAAATTGTGAAAAGTAAAGTTTATGTTATAGATACTGTGAAACATTATTTATGTTATAATGCTGATGGAATTAAGGTCCAATGTTCCTTCCGAAAAACAATTTGATATATTACAAACGTTTTTACAAAGTTCGGATTTTGAAATGTTTATGACAAATATAATTAAAAAACATGTTGATCCGTTACTAGTTTTGAACACCGACGTATCTAATAAAGTAACATATTTGTCCGAAGTGAACGTGAAGTTGTCACATTCCGTAATTTCTAATGTGCGGGTAAAAACTACAACTTTACAAAATTCTCAAGAAGAACGCGCAGGGTCAAGCAAAGTCTGCGATAGTGTACCGAAAAACTTGAAAGATAAGAATGAAAAAGTTAATTTCCGCACGGATTTGCGAGCTGGTGCAAAAAACACAACCAAAACAATCGAATTAGAAAACATAGTGGTCCAACCGATTCCAAACGTAAATAATCAAACCGATTCACAAAATACAGTCGTCCAACATACTGAAAGTGTAAATAAAATGGGAAACCCAAAGGCGAAAATCAAGAAAAACTAGGAAATCAAATATTATCCTTGGTACTAACGACGAATCTAATCAAATAAAAGCTGCCACACGTTACGCACATGTTCATGCATTTAAACTTGATCCAAAACTTTCAGCAGATGATTTGCAGCAATATCTAAAGAATAAAAATTTCAATCAGGTTATATGTACGAAAATTCAGTCCAAACATACAGATGAGTACTCATCATTCAAAGTTTCGGTGCCCGTTGAGGATCTGGAAAATATATCGAAACGAGAAAGATGGCCGAAAAACGCCTGCGTAAACCGTTTTTTGTTAAGACTCGAAAGAATAACAGTGAAAACATAACAACAGTATCAACCGAAAAATATCCGAAAGAAACGAAGTGTTTTAATATCTCACATGTGGATGTTCAGTCGGTAAAAAATAAGCTGGAACTAGTGGAACTGTTCATTAAAAGACAAAATATTAAAATATTGTGTATTGGTGAACAATGGTGCACCCAACATGAGCTAGACATTGTTTCTATTAACAACTTCACTGTAGTTTCCAATTATTGTAGAGGTACATACAAGCATGGTGGCGTGGCCATATTTGTACGTGACGATATACATACTTTTAAACTAAATCTTGAAAACTTTTCTAAAGAAGTTGATTTTGAAGTTTGTGGTACCAACCTGTTATTTGAAAATTTTTGTATTACATTGATATGTATTTATAGATCTACTTGAGGAAATTTTAATTCGTTCTTTGATGGGCTAAATGACATGTTAGTTGAAGTTCTTAAATCTCAAAACCCAGTATTATTGTGCGGTGATCTTAACATAGACAATTTAAAAGACTCCAAAAGAAAGAAGTATGTTGCTTAATACTTTTCTTCAATTCAATCTATCCACTATTAACATGGGACCAACAAGAATAGGTAGAAGACCAGATGGGACACATTCTGAAACAGCCATCGATTACTTGGTCACCAACTTAGACAGAAATGCATTTAAGAGCAGTTTGGTGGAACCAATTCTAGCAGACCATCTAAGTCAAATATTCCATCTAGATTCATCATATTCCAAATCAAAAAACAATAGGATGATATATAAACTAAGTAGGACACACTCTGAAGACAACATCCTAAAATTGCATCATTGTCTCTTAAAAACAGACTTTTCATTTATATCTGCGAGCGATGTGGAGCTAGGCTTTATAGAATTCCTTAATATCTTAACAAATAGTTTGAACCGATTTCTTCCTTTAGAACTCTGGAAAATAGTTTCCAAACCTATCAACAATTGGATATCGAATGCTATCATAAATGAAGCTAAGTCATTACGGAATATGTATTGGACATTATGCAAGGCAGGAAGCTCACATCTCCACAACACATATAAAACTATGAAAAAGCAACATTCTATTAATATATCGAAAGCTAAAAGAATGTATTACACTAACCGCATAAATAATGCTAGTAATAAAAGTAGAGAAGCATGGAGAATAATTAACAACTCTATGAATAATTATAAAAAACCTAACCATATCTCTTTAAAAGTAAATGGAATATTGATTTTACATTCAAGTCAGGTTGCTAATGAATTTGCTAACAATTTTTCGACCATTGCTTTAAAAACATTAAATGCTTTTTTTCCATCACCCTCTTTGCTTCAATGTACTCTGCCAAAAACTAGACATGCATATTCTTTCTACATGTCACCTATCGATAATACTGATCTACAACACGCTGTCTCCAGTATAGCCTCAAAAAACTCCACAGGAACCGATGGCATTTCAATCAAAATTTTGAAACACAATATTAAAACTTTGGCTCTTCCACTAGCGCAGCTATTCAATAAAGCCATTGAAGAAGGAGTATATCCATCGGCGTTAAAAGTGGCATTGGTAGTGCCACTACATAAAAAATCTGACCCTCAGATTTTGGACAACTATAGACCTATATCTTTAGAATCTATTTTCTCAAAGATATTTGAGCGATTAATATACAGTAGAATGATGGCATATCTCCTTAAAAATGACTTATTATCTGAATGCCAACATGGTTTTAGATCAAAAAGATCGGTGGAAACTGCTTCCGCCAGCTTTGTGAAATATACATCAGAGAAACTGGATAAAGGAGAACACGTCATGGGACTGTTTTTTGATTTGTCTAAAGCATTCGATACCGTTAATATAGGCTATCTAATGGAAAAATTAGAATGCTACGGATTTCGTGGAATTTTTTTGGATCTTTTGGGATCCTTTTTAAGCGACTGACAGTTAATTGTCAAAATTAACTCCACACTTTCGAATAAAAGGAGCGTAACAATAGGTATACCACAGGGATCTGTTCTTGGCCCTCTTCTGTTTCTTTTATTTATAAATGATCTTCCAGGGTACATAGACGCTAAAACCATCTTGTTTGCGGATGACACCACAATTGTGGTATGTGCAAATAGTTTGGAAGAATTACATGCAAAGGTAGTGGAAACAATCGTAGAATTTAATAATTGGTGTACAAAAAACAAACTAATCTTGAATAGCGAAAAAACTCTGTGTTTATACATGCGCAAAAGAAGAACTTTACCAACCTATTTTCAGATTGTTGTAGGCAACCAACGCTATAAAATATCCAACTCTGCAAGATTTCTTGGGGTATTAGTTGATTCGAAACTTACGTGGTCGAACCACACAGAGTTAGTTTGCAAAAAATTAGCAAGAGCTTATTTTGCAATATCTCAATTGAAAAAGTCTATGCATACCTTGTTAAGCCTGTACTATGCTATTGTCTATTCACATATATCTTTTAATATTTTATTATGGGGTAATTCAAGACATAGCCACAAATGTTTCGTTATGCAGAAAAGAATTTTAAGACTAATTTTTAATATAAAGCGTCGACAGAGCTGCAGAAATTGTTTTAGGAACAACAAATTGTTAACCGTACCTTCTATTTTCATATATAAATGTCTGTGTTATATCAAAAAAATACTCAGAATTACTCTATATCCTCTAACATGCACAAATACAACACCAGGAATGGCAAATTATAACAAACTGAAAAACATCACAACATATGCAAATTCTTTTTTCTGTATTGGGGTTAAATTATTCAATAATATATCGTCAGAAATAAGCACTCGGTCATACAATAAGTTTAAAAAATCAATAAAAGAAAAATTAATAGCTGGTACATTTTATGGAATTGATGAATACTTAGAACACCAAATTGGTTAAACGATATCATTGAACGAGTGAAATATTCCTACAAGTAGATATGTTGAGATTTAAAATGTTGAATGTATTCAAATGTATGTAATTGTTTTGTATTTATTGTGTTTTTTATATATTGCTTGTGTATTTGTTTTTTTCGCAATTTATTTTACAATTTTCTTTTTTTCGAATGTTGACAATCACATCTGCAAATTATATATGTATATTATTTATTATTTTTTATAATTTCTATATAATTGTAAGCAGCAAAGTGAATAAAGTTTTATTATTATTATTATTATTATTAAATAATTTTATATGATTGTCTATAGATTTCTCCAATATTAGAAAATATTGTTTATATAGTTATTATAATGCAATTTTATGCCTATAGGAGTAATACGACCTCAGGACGTTGGCAATTGGCAGTTTCTGGGGCGGCAGTTCACGTGTTAAAAATGTATTTGTTTCTGATTGGGGTGTTAATTTTGGCTCAACATTCCTAAAATGATCATTTATAGCGTTGTGGTCTGAAAAGTTTGATGGTAACAATAACTGCTCTTACTAAAAGTTAGTCACTTAATAAAGTCGGAACACAGCCTGAATATAGAAATAAATTCAAATTTCCGGAGCTCTATAAAACTAATGAGTCTCTGTAGGACTACCAAAAACAAATCTATTGTGAAATAAAATTAGTCACAAATTTTGACAAGAGATTTGTTTCTGGTAGTCCTAAAAAAACTCATTAGTTTTATAGAGCTTCTGAAAGGTTTAATATATTTATATATAAAGGCTGTGTTCCGACTTTATTAAGTTTATATGATTATTTATAAAGTAGTATGGTTTTACCAATTCTAAAAGTTAGTCGTTTTACGTGCTTACATTTTATATTTTGAAAAGAATTCTGAATACCGAGCTAGTAAATATGTCAATAAATAATTACTGGAAAATTGCAATAAATAAATAAGCAATAAGCTATTTCAAGAAAATTCCGATCAAAAGCCGAACGATGTCATTGATTGGAAATAAAATAAAAACAAACATTGTAATTTATCGGGAATCGTGTCGTGGGCGCATAATAAATCGCTTACGGGCTCTGCATTAGACTTGTCTAATATTGTATAGTCTTTTGTATTTATCCAGAGCATTCTCTATCTAAAAATCGTTTAAACTATCGGAACGGTGATTGGTTATCACAGTGGGCAGGTGGGGAGGATTGGGGTAAACTTGGGTATTGAATCAAATTTGCAATATCGACAGGGTGTTCGTGTCGGGAGATCCGTGTGAACGGGAGTGAAATCTGTACAATTTACCACCGGCGGATGTGCAAAGGGCGGAGCAGAAGGAGGCTAAGGTCACGCCGTAATCCACTCAAATCCAATTATCCTTAGGGGATAATGGACGTTTACGTGACGACGCGTCTCGAACGAAGGAAGAGGAATTTTTCGATTTCGCCGCAATCGATTGCGTTTTTTATTCCGTGGATTTCGTCGTTTTTGTCATGCAGATGTTCCGGGATTTGAATTGCTCCTTTGGGACGAGCGACCAAGTTGGGGAAGCGAAGTCTTTGATTCCACTCAATTAGGTTAGCATTGGATAAATAAGGTCAAAGGGAATTGGATGGGTTGCAATGTCCCTTCGAGAACCATTAATTTGAATCCTCTGAATTTGCAAAAAATTACTTCACAAAGAAAAAGAAAATACAATATTAAATCGTTGAACGGGACAGAGTTTCTCAAATTATGGGTAGCATTAAATTTATCAAATAATTACATTTTCTGTCAAAATAATAATATTTGCGTCAAATTTACTATAAATATTTGCTATAAAAATATTGACATTTTCTGTCAAAATAATTGCATTATCAGTGAAAATAATGACATTGTCTGTCAAAATAATTGCATTATCTGTGAAAATAATGACATTTTCTATCAAAATAATTTCATTATCTTTGAAAATAATGACATTTTCTGTCAAAATAATCTCATTATCTGTGAAAATATTGACATTTTCTGTCTAAATAATTGCATTATCCTTGAAAATAATGTCATTTTCTGTCAAAATAATTGCAGTATCTGTGAAAATAATAACATTTTCTGTCAAAATAATTGCATTATCTGTGAAAATAATAACATTTTCTGTCAAAATAATTGCATTATCTGTGAAAATAATGACATTTTCTGTCAAAATAATTTCATTATCTGTGAAAATAATGACATTTTCTGTCAAAATAATTGCATTATCTGTGAAAATAATGACATTTTCTGTCAAAATAATTTCATTATCTGTGAAAATAATGACATTTTCTGTCAAAATAATCTCATTATCTGTGAAAATATTGACATTTTCTGTCTAAATAATTGCATTATCCTTGAAAATAATGTAATTTTCTGTCAAAATAATTGCATTATCTGTGAAAATAATAACATTTTCTGTCAAAATAATTGCATTATCTGTGAAAATAATAACATTTTCTGTCAAAATAATTGCATTTTGTGTGAAAATAATGACATTTTTGTCAAAATAATTGCATTATCTGGGAAAATAATGACATTTTCTGTCAAAATAATTGCATTATCTGTGAAAATAATAACATTTTCTGTCAAAATAATTGCATTTTCTGTGAAAATAATGATATTTTTGTCAAAATAATTGAATTATCTATGAAAATAATGACATTTTCTGTCAAAATAATTGCATTATCTGTGAAAATAATGACATTTTCTGGGAAAATAATGGCATTAACTGTCAAAATATTGACAGTTTTTGTAAAATAATGACATTAACTGCCAAAAAAATAAAGAATAGAAGAAGCAAAATTTGACACTATCACTAGCTGTCACTAGTTGTCGAGAAAATGTCAAAATTTGACACTTTGATATTGACAGTTATCTTGGAAGTTTTTTTATTTATTGTTGACTTTTACTTGACATTTACTATAGTTGACTTCTGCAAAAATTATGACATTAGCAAAATTTACTCAGTGAATGTCAGATTATATGACTACTCTTGACAATGCAGTCAAATTTGAGAATTTTAGATCAATTTTAAAAAATAAAAAATATAAGATCGAAAATTTGACACATTGACAGTTATCACTAGCTGTCGAGAAACGGGCCGTGAAAAATGTATAATAAAAATAAATGCTTGGCCTGGCTTGCTATTGTATGCACTATTGTCTGGACTAGTCTGGTCTTCTATGGTCTTGACTGCTCTTGTCTGATCGGAGAGATGATCCTCGAGCGTCTGCTACAGAATGCTGTTTTTTGCATGGAAACGCAGCTTTGGTTTTTTTGGTCCGAGGTATAGAATACAATATTAGATCGTTGACTAGGACAGAGTTTCTCAAATTATGGGTCGTATTAAATTTGTCAATTAATTAAATTTTAGGTCAAAATAATGATATTTTCTGACAAATTTACTATAAAAATAGTGGCATTTTCTTTGAAAACAAATGCATTATCTGTGAAAATAATTGCATTATCTGTGAAAATAATGACATTTTCTGGGAAATTAATGGCATTAACTGTCAAAATAATGACATTTTTGTAAAATTATGACATTAACTAAAAAAATAAAATAAAAAATTCAAGAAGCAAAATTTGATACTATTACTAGTTGACAGCTGTCACTAGCTGTCGAGGAAATGTCAAAATTTGAAACTTATATGATTGAAACTTAACTTGATATTGACAGTTATCTTTTTCTTGACAGGACTTTTTTTATTTATTGTTGACATTTACATGGCATTTACTTCTGACAAAACTATGACATATTAAGCAAAATTTACTAACATCAGTAAATGTCAAATTATATGACTACTCTTGACAATGCTGTCAAATTTGAGAATTTTTTATCAATTCTCAATCAATTTTTGATCAAATAAAAAAGATAAGATGGAAAATTTGACACATTGACTAACTGTAGAGAAACGGGTCGTGAAAAATGTAAAATAAAAGCAAAAACTTGAAGAAATAGTATATTACGTAACGAGAGTTGTAAGAAGCATATTACGTACGAGGGAAACAGCTACGCACTACCTGCGCGGCGCGGAGTGCGTAGTTCCGCGAGTACGTAATTGCCTTACAACTCGAGTTATGTACTATACTTATCTACGACCACACTAATTTGTTTCTGTCTAATAAGAAAAAATATGTTTGATGTAAGAAATTTATTTATAGTTAGGTACATTATTTAACATTATAATAAACAAACAGTTGTATTTTCATATATAACTGTAACTAGACATTATTTAATTTGATAGAAATGAAAAGAAATACATTCTTAGTGGTTAGGTTAGGTTACATACCTTATTATTTAGTACTTATTTGGCTTAAACTGGAATAAGAGTGCTGATAAATATAGGCAACCAAGTGTACACAATGTCAATTTCCGTTAGTTTGAATTGTGGCGGGGGGTGGGGGGCACGCACGTGTGTTATCAATTATAACTTAACATTAATCGCGGACTGTTACACACGTGTGTGTCATGATGTATTTAAATAGTCCACGAACTATACAATAATGGGCATTTACAATAGTGGTCGTAGATAATCATCTCTTACATTAATTAATTTATAGATTTTGAATTAAATGAAGTTAATTTGTTAATTTATCTAAATTTTGATATTTAGACGATTCTGACAATTTTTTCATAGATTTTGTTATTTATAGAAAACTACTTAGGCGGTGTGTTTAAATGTTTGAGAAAGGTTAATATAAACTATTACTATTTTTCAGATTATACAAAATAGACAAACATGACTAGATAACATCAGACAACACTAGACTACAACTTTCTAGTATCTAGCCCCATCTAGTCCTGCGTAGCCTCGTCTGGACTTACCTAACTTCGTCAGGCTTTGCATGGGTTTTTTTTCGTTTTCTCTGGTCTTGTCTCGTCTTATCTGATCTCTTCTGGCTTTGTCTGTCTTGTCTGATCTTGTCTGGTCTTGTCTGGTCTTGTCTGGTTTAGCCTGGTTTTGTCTACCATTGATTGGTCTTGCTTGGTCTTGTCTGATCTTGTCTGCTCTTGTCTGGACTCGTCTGGTCTTGTATGGTCTTGGCTGCTCTTGTATGGTATTGTCTGATCTTGTATTGTGATCTTGATCGGAGAGATGGTCCGCACTGTGTTGTAATAAAAACCGTCCCAGCCCACGTGTTTAGGAACATTCCTTAGTGATCCTTGATCTCACGGATATAATGTAATAGCCAATATTTCTTTTAGTTTAATTACCATTACGACATCCACATGTCGTAACAATTCCCGTCAGACCTCAGGTGGTTTTAAAGACATTCCAAACCATCGTCTTGGTCCCACGCTTAAAACCTCTTATGTTACGCAGATGTTAATCACTTGCAGGGATTTATATCTCCAAGGAATATTTTTTTATTACCCGAAATGCAATTTTTGGAAAGGAAATAACATAAAATACAAAAATGGTCCCACCAAGTTAATCAGGTAGACCAGGTTGTTAGTGTCTTTAAGAACATTTTCAGTAATTCCACATATATATATATATATATATATATATATATATATATATATATATATATATATATATATATTTATATATATATATATATATATATATATATATATATATATATATATATATATATATATATATATTGTGTAGGTATGCGCCACGACATAAGCTGAAACGACGCTAAAGTCGCATTAGGGAGGAATCAAGTAGGAGGAACATCCCCACATTTGAATAAGGGATATGTTCTAACCCTCACGTAGTGCCACCAGGAAGATATAAATATCTTACCCTGGTTTAGATTAAGTTAGTTGTTTAAGTTATTAAGTATTGGTAACTTGTATTAGTTCCTAGGCATAATTTCTTAATTATATTTGTTTATAAATATACATGTTTATTCTGCCTACTTCTTTCTTTAAGTTAACACACTTCGTGCATTATGAATGCCAGACCATATCAGTCACAAGATCCCGAGATAGGTAAAACTATCTCAGAGACCGAGGAATTGGTGGCCAGGAGTTCGTCTGTCACAAAATTGGAGTCAGCGGTGGTTCCCATCCACCCCCCTTCACAACAACTGAGAGACTGGTACGGTTGCTGTTTTTGCATGGAAACGCAGGTTTCGACGTTCCGTCCGAGGTATCCAGGGCCACAGTGTTTCGGATTGGAAACAAACGCGTGGTGGCCTTCTCCTACAAAACTGTACGTCGACGCGAGAAGCCTGGCTTCGGTCTGGAGCCGCCGCTTATGCCGACACCCGGCGTCTACCTTGTAGTCCGTGCCCGTCGCAACCGATAGATTTATCCCTTTCAGGCCGCCGAGCGAAGAAGAGTTTGTTTGCCCACGTATTTCAAATGCGATGTTACCAGCAGTCCTGTGAAGTTAGCAACGGCATTTGCAAAAATATAATATTACATCGGAGTTCCGGGTAGATATGAAATAGTTCAAGAGTACATTGTGCAAAATTTCAATAGTTCTGCAGAATATCGCGAAAAAAAATGGAAAACACCAAAATTGAGCTAGCAACTACTTTTAAGAAAAACTGTGCGTTTTTTACATATTCCTGCAACTCGACCATAGTTCTGGAGTATTTGACTATTTTTGTAAAAAGTTCTGCTAAAATTGATATTTTGAAAATTGCAAAAACAGTTTTATTCGCGGAACTGAATACCACGCTAAAAGTTCTATCGAAGATCCCTTTGTCATTTTTTGATCAAAACCTTGGTTCAAAAGATATTTGAAATTATAAGGGACCCATTATTTTGAATGATAATTTAAAAAAATCGCACAACAGTTCTATTTACAGTCCCCAATAGAACTTTTAGAGTTCTATCGAAAATCCTTATAGCATTTTTCTTTATAATTATATATTAGAAAGATATGACAGAAATTTAACTTCTCCGATGCGACGAAGCAAACCAAACGTTATAAGGATTTTCGATAGAACTTTAAAAATTCTACCAGGAACTGCTAACACAGTGTTCTTCAACCGGTGTTCCATGAAACCCTAGGGTTCCACTAAAACATTCAGAGGCTCCGCGAACCCCTCAATAAAAAAAACGACCCCCCCCCCTAAGAGACGATGCGTTGCGCCGCTTTCTGGAACACGTGTGTCGATTGGAGTTTAATAATTTAAAAAATCGGCTGTAGTAGATTTATTGTTAAATTCTTACAAAGCCAAACGGTAGTAAGTTAATTATTTTATAATAAATTGAGATTATTTTTAACTTATCCTAAAATCTTTTACAAATTTAATGCAGAATTGGCTTAAAGCTGGGAAACTGGAATCAAAATCCAAAGAACAAGCTTCTTGCTCTCTTGATAATACCACCAGTTTTACCAACAGAAAATACTAGCAGAAAATACCAGCAGACGGATAATATTGGAGGAGAAAATAAATCGGGATCTACTAACCGAAACAATACGAAAGTATGATGAAGATTATTTGAATTATGGATTTACATGGATTTGTGATAAAAATGAGCAAAATGGGTTTTGTGTGGTATGTGAGCAAGTACTCAACATCAGTATAAATCCTGCAAAGCTAAAGCGTCATTTGGTAAATAAAGATCCGAAATTAAAACGTAAAAGCGAATATTTCAAAAGAAAACTTCTTGAACTATAGCAGAAAAAGAATGCATTTGAAGAGAATGTTCGTGATGATAATAAAAATGTTCTAAAAGCATATTATTTAGTTAGTTTGCGCTAGCTAAAGAAGGCTCATACGATTGCAGAAAAAATAATTAAACCTTGTACAAAAGATTTAATCAAACGCATGATCGGTGAAAATATTTCAAGCAAAATTGACCGATACGACGATTGAATGATACGACGATTCCACGACGAATTAAAGATATGTCATATTACTGCGAAGTGGAACTAGTAAGTTGTTAAAGATGGATTGACTCTGCTAATGGACGAATCTACAGATGTGGCTGGATTAGCCATTTTGTTACTTTTCGTGAGATACATAAACGAATTCAATTTTCAGTAAGATATGCATTTTTGCAAATCTCTGCCAACTCAAACAGGTGAAGAAATATTTAATTTACTTAATGTATATTTTAAAAAACATCAATTTCTTGGAATTTATGTCATCATATCTGCACTGATGGAGCCAAAGCTGTGGTTGGTATTATAAAGGGCGTAATAGCACCTATAAAGAAATTAGTTCCAGACATTAAAGCCAGCCATTGATGTCTTCATCTTCATGCTCTCGATATTAAAGGGATACCAAAAGCATTGCACGAAGTTCTCAATGAGGCCGTTAAGATGGCTAATTTTATCAAATCCAGACCCCTAGGTACCAGGGTATTTGTCCTATTGTGTGATGATTTGGGAAGCTTACATAAAAATCTCCTTCTTCATACTGAAGTAAGATGGCCATGCCGGGGAAAGGTTCTGACCAGACAAGAATTGCATGATGAAATTCGTATCTTTTTATTCGAACATGAATTTTCTGGAAAACTTAATGCTACTAATTGGCTTCAAAATCTAGCCTACATATATAATTTCTGCATATATATTTTCGTACATTAATAAAGGTAAGTTATTTTAAGTTAAGGTTACTTTCATTTCAAGGACCAAATACTACAGTTTTTATGATCAATAGCAAAGTAAACTCGATCAAATCGAAAATCAAGCTTTGGGAGGAATGCATCACCAAAAATAATACAGAATGTTTTGCTAATTTAAATGAGATCCTGGAAACCAATAATATCGCATTTGACCAAAATTTAAAAAATCATATCTTTATTGATGTTTAACGTTTGGACGTTATGAACATTTAACGTTTGCAAAAGACATTTTTCGAATAGTTCCCCCCATTTGCAATAATTTAAGTTAGATCGAAAATCCTTTTAATGAGTTTTGTGATGTGGATACCTTGCCAATTAAGGAAAGAGAGCAATTTATAGATATATGTACCGACACTACATTAAAAACTACATTTGGACCAGATGGCATTGGGTTCGTTTTGGATAAAATTAAGGGAAGAATATCCGGAAATTTCCGAACGCGTGGTTCAGGAAGTGATGCCTTTCGTAACCTATCTCTGTAAGAACACCTTTTCCACATACGTCGCTACAAAAAGTAAGTATAGAAATCGACTTGATGACGAAAATGATCCAATTGACGATCCATCCAGATATTGATAAATTATGCAGTCATAAATAAGCATAACGAAGTTATTAATTTTTTAAACAATTTTTACTTTTTATTACAATTTCATTTCTATGTAGGTATGTATAATACAAATATTTTAAATTTTGTAAGAAATTAATAATTTTGTTTGAATAAATGCAAATTTATTTATTATGAGACATATACAAAATTTTTATAACAAATGCAGGGACGAACCTTGTTCATAACATCTACCTAATGCGTTCCCCCCCTTTAATCAAAGTGCTACTAAAAAGAGGGTTCCCTAGTAGGGAAAGATCCTATGTTCTGGCGCCTCCACCTCCACTACCATGCGCATGCGCGATGACCTTTGACTCCTAACCTAACCATGACCCCTAACCTTGACATTGACCTTGGAACTTCCAATTTCGAGTTCCGGTTTCGACTTCCGGTTTCCGGTTTCGACTTCCGGTTTCCGGTTTAGACTTCCGGCCGCCATTTTCGGAACTTCCAGATGCGCGGGAAAATTCAAAAAATAGACGCGACGCGGGGACATTCAAAATTAGACCCTGTTGAGACAAATGAGGTGTGAAGTTGGTTGCATACATCAACGGGACTACATACATGAGACTAGACAGACTAGACGGACTAGACTAAACCATTTTAAACCATTTGATGAGAAAAATCAAATCTGGTGTCAGAACGGCTCTAGCATGCGCCCTAAGGGAGTTACCGCCCGACCGCCTACCCCGCAGTAGATGACGTCATCCGCCGCGGCAGATATTGCTAAACTAATTATCTCGATGCTGATTGGCTGATTAACGAATAAATAATTACAGTTGACCTTTTCCCTCAATTTATATGTAATGGACAAGACTGGACAGACAAGACTAGACAGACAAGACTAGACAGACGAGACTAGTTAGATGAAGCTAGACAGATGGGGGGATTAGACAGACAGACAAGCGGAGAAAATTCAAAATGAGTTGCGGGTGGGTAACGAACAATCCTGTATGCATGCATAGTTGATTGCAAACATATTACGGATTGATTCAAATGAGATTATTGGTTTTAGGCCGGACAAGATCGGAGACTGAAGATCTAAGACTGAAGCGCGCTTCATTCCTAACACCTGTAACCTAACCCAACTAATCTAATGCTAACCTACCCTAATGTTAACCCAACGTAGCAAACACTTTCCGTCCACTTTCCGTTCACTTTCCGTCCACTTTCCGTCCACTCCGTCCACTTTTTAGCGTGGGGTCACATGGACCTAACACCCTGTTTAGCGTGGGGTCACATAGACCTCACACCCAGTTTAGCGTGATGAAAAGTGGATGCCAGTAGATGAAAAGTGGATGCAAGTAAATGAAAAGTGGATGCAAGTAGATCAAAAGTGGATGCCAGAAAATTGAACTCTTTGGTATTTATATAAATGAAAAACATTAATACGATCTGGTTCACAGACAAGTTTAAGAAATTTCGCTTACTCATAGGAAATTATTCGGATAAATATAAGGTCTGTATAGTCTTGTCCGTTCTTGTTCGACCTTGTTCGGTATTGTCCGATCTTGTCCGGCCTAAAACCAATAATCTCATTTGAATCAATCCGTAATATGTTTGCAATCAATTATGTATACATACAAGATTGTTCGTTACCCACCCGCAACTCATTTTGAATTTTCTCCGCTTGTCTGTCTGTCTAATCTAGTCTGTCTAGTCTAGAAGTCCCTCCATTCTTACCTGGTGTTATGACTGACAAAAATCCGGTTGCGTCTAATCAACAAGCCGTAAATCAAAATAAAACGTAGATAACATAATGAAAGTAATAATATAAACATTATTAACAATTATAAAAAAAACAATCGAAAATATATTTTATTTACATTAAACAATCCCTTATATATTTTAGTTCAGTCTAATCTAATTTCATGTATTTAGCTTGGTCTGTCTAATCTCATGTATTTAGCCCCCCCATCTGTCTAGCTTCATCTAACTAGTCTCGTCTGTCTAGTCTTGTCTGTCTAGTCTTGTCTGTCCAGTCTTGTCCATTGCATATAAATTGAGGGAAAAGGTCAACTGTAATTATTTATTCGTTAATCAGCCAATCAGCATCGAGATAATTAGTTTAGCAATATCTGCCGCGGCGGATGACGTCATCTACTGCGGGGTAGGCGGTCGGGCGGTAACTCCCTTAGCGCGCATGCTAGAGCCGTTCTGACACCAGATTTGATTTTTCTCATCAAATGGTTTAGTCTAGTCCGTCTAGTCTGTCTAGTCTCATGTATTTAGTCCCGTTGATGTATGCAACCAACTTCACACCTCATTTGTCTCAACAGGGTCTAATTTTCCCCGCCTCGCGTCTATTTTTTTAATTTTCCCGCGCATCTGGAAGTTCCGAAAATGGCGGCCGGAAGTCGAAACCGGAAACCGGAATTCGAAACCGGAAGTCGAAACCGGAAGTTCCAAGGTCAAGGTTAGGGGTCAAGGTCAAGGTTAGGTTAGGGGTTCAAAGGTCATCGCGCATGCGCATGGCAGTGGAGGTGGAGGCGATAGAACATAGGATCTTTCCCTACTTTGAATAAAAAAAAATCTCCAAAAAGTGTTCCGCGGGATAACAAAGGTTGAAGAACACTTTCTGTGCTAACAGAACTATTGCGCGATTTTTTTATCTGCACTGCGTCACAACATAGAAGTCTAATTCCTCGCATATCGTTCTAATATTTAATTTCAAAGAAAAATGTTATAAAGATTTTCGATATAATGTAAGAGTTCTACCAGGAACTGCAAACAGAACTATTGCGCGATTATTTTCTCTTTGCTTCGTCGTATCGGTGAAGTCTAATTTTTCGTATATGTTTCGAATATTTAACATTAAAGAAAAACGTTATAAGGATTTTCGATAGAACTCTAAGAGTTCTACCAGGAACTGCAAACAGAACTATAGCGCGATTATTTTCCCTTTGCTTCGTCACATCGGTGAAGTCCAATTTTTCGCAAAATTTTCTATTTTTAATTTTACAGAAAAATGTTATAAAGATTTTCGATAGAACTCTAAGAGTTCTACCGGAACTACCAGCAGAACAGTCGTCCGATTTTTTTTTCTTCTTCACTTCGACGCATCGCTCAAGTCTAATTTTTCGAATATCTTTCCAATTTTTAAATTTACAGAAAAAAGTTATGAAGATTTTCGATATAACTCTAAAGGTTTTATCGGGAACTGCAAACAGAACTGTTGCGCGATTATTTTAAATTTTCATGAAAAATAATGGGTCCCTTATTCAGTGCCGGCACGTGCGCCTAGTCGGACAGGCGATCGCCTTATGGCGCCATATTTTTAGGGCGGCATATTATAAGCCTAAATATGATTTAGTTTCCTAAGGAATTTCGTATAAATAGTTTTGAGCAAATAATTTGTACAGCTAAAGAAATAGCTAATTAAATGGAAATAAATGCAGATTTTGAAAGCAGTCTTTCAATTAGAATTAGACGTAAAAACAAATTATTTATTTACGAAGGAACAGATAAACCAATAGAAAATCTGTCTAAAAAATTTTTTTAAGATTTTAATTATCTCAGATTTACACAATAGGAAATATGCATGATGTTTTCTTATATTATTAATTCACTGTTTACACTATTATAACATGGTAAAAAGTATAAATACTGCTTAAAAATGCTGTAATTAAGTTTAAAAAAATATTTAAAATTGAGAAAAATTTTGAGTTGTTTAAACGCCGCTATTTTCGCGCAGTCTGAACATGACGTCAAAGATCAGTGATCTTTGACGTCATCTACAGATCCATTGTTTACTACAGCTGTTTTCATTTTTAACTTGACGTTTTTGACGTTTATTTTCTAACCAAAAGACTACAATGACAGACATACAAATGTAAAATATACGGTCTTGTTTATATGGGATGTTACGTCTCTTATTAACTAAAGGTATTGCGTTTTACAAATTAAAATTTCCCTCGCATAATTTGCATTTTTTTAATTTATTAATTTTAAGTATTTCAAAACATATTAATTATAAAAATAATGGCTTAGTTCAAATGTCCGGTCGTCAATAAATATTCGGAAAAAAAAATATTTGAACCAAATTTAAATTTCATGCATATTGCCTATTGTAAAATTATAATAAATTATTACAAATTAATTATAATTAATTATTATAATAAAATTTTTATGTGATATTCCATCATTAGCGCAAAAAAATTGAGACGAAATTCTTAAAAATTGTCAGGATTTGCACATGTACCTAACAGACGATATAGAACCTTTAACTTTGTCTAACGAATTACAAATTGTGCGAATATATTAACAACAGGTATGACATACCTGGATGCAGTAAATTATACAAGGAATTGAAAACGAAACAGATTTTGTTTTTGAAGGGGACACTTTTTATAAGAAAATTTGTAGCCAAATCACTGTAGCGCTGGGACCACAACCCCCTAAAATTATAAATGGCACGTTGGGGTAGGTTATACCTCATTTGAAAGCCCGTTTAGCCCTGAATACTAAACAGCTAACATTTTCTAATCTATCTATTAGTTTTCGAGATTATTTAATTTCAAGTTACGCACGCGTTTTTAGTTTATGTCGTTGAAAGAAAATGGTCGTTAATTTGAAGACCATTTGACTTTTCAAAAAGACGGAGCGCCACTACATTAAACGCAGGCTGTTCGGGAGTTTATGGACAGAGTTTTCCCGGGACCATCGAATGGACGAAGAAGTGCTATGGAATGAAACTCACCTGATTTAAGTCCTCTGGACTTTTTCTTGTGGGGTCATATAAAGAGTAGAATTTATGCAAAATAACAGAGCAAATTTAGAGTCTCTGGAAGAGTTACGTCGACGCATTATTGAAGAATGCCGTCAAATTACGCCACAGATCCTCCAAAATGTAAGAGAACGTTTCGTGCGGAATTTGTATTTCTGTATGGAATTTGGTGGAGCACAATTTGAGCATTTGTTAAACTAATAAAAATCTTTTCTGGCGTTCAATTGTGATTTTTTCCTTCACTTTGGCTTTCACTTTTTGTGGGGCCAGATTGAACAATTGGACTTCCTTTCAACGACATAAGCGAAGAACGCGTTCGTAACTTGAAATTAAATAATCTCGACAACAAATCGATAAATTTGGAAAATGTTAACCGTTTAGTATTCACGGCAAAAAGGGCTTTCAAATAAGGTATAACTTACCATACCGTGTCATTTAAAATTATAGTGGTTCTGGTCCCAGCGCAAAGGGCTTAAGCGATTTTGCTACAAATTTTCGTGTAAAAGGTGTCCCGCTCACAAACAAAGTTGGGGTGTCCAAAGTTGAGCGCTTTTTGAAAATTAATTTTTAACATATGAAAATCCCTGTTTCGTTTTCAATGGCCCACCTAGTATAGAAAGAAATAATTTATCTGAAACTGTTCCTAATATTATTATTTGCTTAAGAACATTACTCACTTTACCTATTACCGTTACAAGTGGAGAACGTTCGCTCTCTAAATTAAAAATAATTAAAAATTATTTGCCATCTTCTATGGCCCAACAAAGATTAATAAATTTATCTACATTAGCCATAGAACATAAGATAACCGAGAAAATAAACTACGACGACATCATTCATAATTTTGGAAAGGAGAAAGCCAGAAGAGTAATTTTTTATGTTTTTTCGTTTTATTTATAATTTATTGTTTTTGTATAAGTTATATATTATTTCTATACGTGTATATAAGTGTCTATACCTATATTATTTCTTGTAAATATTGTTATTATAATTAAATTTGTTTTTATTTGTCAAGTAAATAAAATACATCATCGGTTTATTAAGGGCGGCGAAAGTTGTATTCGCCTTGGGCGGCATATTTTGACGTGCTGGCCCTGTCCTTATTATTGCAAATATCTTTTAAACTAAGGTTTTGATCAAAAAATAACAAAGGGATTTTCGATAGAACTCTGAGGGTGCTATTCAGATCCGCGATTAGAACTGTTTGAAAATTTTCAAAATTAATTTTTTTGCAAAATGTTAATTTTTGCAGAACTTTTTGCAAAAATGGCCAGGTACTCCAGTACTATGGTCGAAGTGCAGGAATATGTAAAAAATGCACAGTTTTTATCAAAAGTGGTTGCTAGCTCAATTTTGCAATTTTCCATTTTTTTCGCATCCATTTTTTAAACTGTTGAAATTTGGCACAAAGTACTCTAGAACTATTTCATATCTACCGGGAACTCTGTTGAAATATTATATTTTTGCATATTCGGTTGCTAACTTCACAGGACTGTTACAAGCGCAATGCCGAAGGCGAGTACTGCGTGAATTAATCGCAATGCTCTGTAGTCAATCTATCGAACGGTGGTTCAGGCAGTTCAGCGGGCCCTGTCTGATCTTGTGAGGTCTTGTCTTGTCTCGTCTGGTCTTGTCTGCTCTTGTCTGGTCTTGTCTGATCTTGTTTGGTCTTGTCCGGTCTTGTGAGAACTTGCCTGGCCTAGACAGTGCAGTTGTATCCACGCGAACGCCAAATCCAAACTGATTTGAAGACGACGTCGTTGTTGTCGTGTTGTCTACCTGTACAGATTTAGCGGGTTAGATCCTGACCGACCGTTTTTCCGGATGTGCATGCTGGCCGTACCTTCACCAGTCCACGGCCCGTTAAGTCTTTCTCGTGGCGGTATCTCCTACTTACAGGCGGAGCGGCGAGGCTTTCTGAGTTTATTCGTGTAAGGTGAAGTCGCAAGGCGGCCAAGGGTTCACGCTCGATGCGCGGAGGATTGAAAGAGATAGAAAGAAAGAGAGAGACAGAGGGCAAGTAAAGATAGAAAAGAAGAAAGAGAGATCAAGAGGGCAAGTAAAGAACGAAAGAAACAAAGATGGCAAATAAGCGAAATGGAATAAAGATGAAGTAGGAAGATGAAGTAGAAATATGAAGTAGAAAGATGAAGTAGAATGGTGAAGTAGAAATGAAATAAAAAGAAAACAAACGAGAGCTCACGCTGTCGTGTGTTAACACCCTAGTTCAGTTCAGTGGTAGCGAACCTATGGCACGCGTGTCAAAGCTGACACGAAGGAAAATTTTATTTTAACGCTTTTAACTACTTTTCACGCATGCTTTCTAAACTTGTTAAACTAACATTTCTAAAATAAATTTTTAAGGTGCTCAATCTACTTTTGTCCGTAATTGCAAAAGGCGCACAAAAATTTTCAAATTGAAAAAATTCACCAAAGCCACATTTACAAAGCTACAGTTTTGAAATTTGGGAACTTGTGAGATCTCGTAAAAGTATCAAATCATACAACGTTTTATCAAAATCCCTCCATTGGTTTGTTAATTTCAAAAGATGCACAAAAATTTCCAAAATTCACGAAAGCCGTATTTACAAAGCTACAATTTTAGAAATTGACAATTTGTGAGATTTCGCAAGAATATCAAATCATACCAAGTTTCATCAAAATCCGTCGATTGGTTTGTCCGTAATTGCAAAAGGCGCACCAACATTTACAAACTTCAAAAAAATCACAAAAGCCGTATTTACAAAGCTACAATCTTGAAATTTGGGAATTTGTGAGATCTCGTCAGAATATCAAATCATACCACGTTTTATCAAAATCTGTTGATTGGTTTGCCCGTAATTTCAAAAGGCGTACAAAAATTTCTAAAATTCACGAAAGCTATAGTTACAAAGCTACAATTTTGAAATTTGATTATATATGAGATTTTGCAAGAATATCAAATCATACCTAGTTTCATCAAAATCCGTCGATTGGTTTGTCCGTAATTGCACAAGAAGCACAAAAATTTACAAATTTCAAAAACTCACGAAAGCCGTATTTACAAAGCTACAATTTTGAAATCTGGAAATTTGTGAGAGCTCGTAAGAATATCAAACCATACGACGTTAATTCAAAATCCGTCGATTGGTTTACCGGTAATTTCAAAAGGCGCACAAAACACGTCAAATATATTCACGCTAATACGGTAACTGATTTTCACTATCACATTGTAAAAGTAGACCTAGCACGTCAGCATTTCAAAATGTGAAAATTTATACAAATTTGCATTTGAGGCCGGAAAAAGGTTCGCCATCCCAGCCCTAGTTGATCCAGCCGGCAGTCATTTGCTTGGGTACTTACATATTAATGCCACCATCGCTATATATTGGATCGAGAGTTCGCGCTGCCGCGCGATCAAGACAATATTGATTCATCTGTCCGCTTAGCGGCGGGCAACCTAATCTAGCCGGGTTTTTTTTCAAGTATTTTGAGTTTTAAAAATGTTTTAATTTTAAATAAAATGCTTTATTTTATTTATTTATTTATATTGTTTAGACCCACAGGGATCACATAAAGCAAATTATGACCTGTTGCGTTTATTTTTCTTGTTCTTCCAGAATTGTTTCATCATCTCGCTATGTTTAGCTCGACGTTCATCTGTCCATTTTGCTCTTGTTATTTTGGGTTTTTCGACTGATATAATTTCCCAGCTGTAGACCTTGTGTCTAAAGATTTTTCGATTTTCGATATCTGTCGGTGAGATGTTGGCGTTTTTTAAATCAATTTGGACCAGTATTACCCAGACTGTTGTCGTTTTTATTTTCTGTATGTACTTCAATATTCTCCCTGTTAGTCGGTTGCCATCTAGTCTCATAACGTGCCCGTAGAATTTCAGTCGTCGTTTGCGGAAATCGGTTTCGATGTTGGAGTATTTTTCTGTGACAGTGTGTGATTGTAGACGATATCCTTCGTCTGTTAGTTTTGGGCCAAGGATTTTTCGGATAATTTTTCTTTCGGCCTTCTTGATGTTCTCTATGTCTTCTTTGTAATTAAGGTTTAATGTCTCGCTGGCGTAGAGTATTTCGGGTTTGATAACAGTCGTGTAGTGTCGAATTTTGGTGCTAATATTTATGCATTTTTTATTATAGATGCATGCAACTTTTCCATATGCTTTCCGCATTTTGAGTTCCCGTGTTTTTTGTGCTAATCTTTTTGTTCCTGTAGGTTCAATAATTTCGCCCAAGTATTTGAAGTGACGAACCTTGTTTATCGTGCCGTATTTTGTAATTAAGTTTTCTATTTTGATGTGTTTTGTGGCTATGAATTCAGTTTTCGAAAAGGAAATTTGTAGTCCAGCTTTCTCAGCACATTCTTTTAGGACTTCGATCTGATGGATTGCTGTTTGTTCATTTTCAGAAAGAATCGCGAGATCATCAGCGAAGGCTAGGCATGTGACGTTCATGTTATCCTGTTGTTTTCCTAGTCTTATGGGTCTCCAAATTTTTTGATTTTCCAGTTCTTGTTCCCATGTTTTGATAACTTTATCTAAAATGATGTTAAAGAGTAACGGAGAGAGGCTATCGCCTTGACGGACACCAGTCTTGATGGGGAAAGGTTTTGAGATTTCTCCGTTGAATTTGATTTTGGAAGTTGTGTTTCACAATCCCTGTTTAATATACTTGAAGAAAACAATCTGGATCCGAAAACGCAACGGCTCATCCAACAAACACTAACAAGTTTGTTGGATGAGCCGTTGCGTTTTCGGATCCAGATTGTTTTCTTCAAGTATATTAAACAGGGATTGTCGGTCGACGGAGTCATAAGCTTTCCTGAAGTCAATAAATGTGTATATGGTTGGGAGATTTCGTGTAGCTCGAATTTTGGGTATAGATTTCAGGTTGAAAAATTGCTCGGCGCATGATCTGTGTGCTCTGAAACCTGCTTGATATTCCCCAATTTGGGGTTCGATTTGTTCTTGTGCGCGTTGTAAGAGGCATGCGGATAAGATTTTGTAGGGAACGGAAAGGAGGGAGATTCCTCTGTAGTTATTCACATCAGATTTGTCTCCTTTTTTGTGGAGTGGGTGGATGAGTGCGCATTTCCAATCATCTGGAAGTTCTTCACTTCGCCAAATTTCCTGAATTATGTTTGTGATTTCCTGTAATGATTGTGGTCCAAGATTTTTGAGTAGTTCTGCGGTTATTCCATCCTCTCCTGATGTCTTTCCATTCTTCAATTTTGTCATACGTTGTGGGATTTCTTCTAGTGTCAGTGGATCAGCGTCGGGTTTCGTGTTTATTGAAGATGTGTGTGGGAATCGTTCGGATGGTTCGGGGCAATTAAGGAGCTCGGAAAAGTAGTTCGACAGTTCTTTGCAGTTTTCTAGGTTGGTGAGTGCAAGTTTTCCATCTTTTTTCTTGAAGGCCAAATTCTGTGGTGAGTAGCCTTTAATTTTATTTGCAAAAGCTCTATAGAAGTTTCTGCTGTTGTAGTTTCTAAAGTTATCATGAGCTGTTCTGTTATGTATTAGCGTTTGGTTTTCCTGATGGTTTTGTTTGTCTCTTTGCGGATGTCAAGAAAGTGCTGTAGCGTTACCGGCGATTTGTTGCTGTTGTATTTTTGAAAGGCGAGTCGGCGATTGTTGATGGCTTGATCGCAGTTGGAATCCCATCATAGGTGTTTTGCCTTTTTCTTAAGTGGAATTATTTCCTTGGCTTTTATGATTATTTTATTGCAGAAGTCGGTCCAGTTATTTGTCAAATCTTTTTCCCATTCTTCTGTGATCTTTGTTTCTTGAATTTTTGATGTGTAAAACTTTTGGATGTACGGTTCATTTTGGTGCACTCTCTTCGGAGAAAATTTTACCTTAACTCGGGTGAGGTAGTGGTCTGAATCGATGTTCGCACCTCTTCGGACTTGAATGTCGTGAATGATTCTGTAGTGGGCGTAGGAGATGGCAACGTGATCGATCTGGTATTCGCCAAGATGTTGGTTCGGGGATCGCCATGTTTTCTGTTTTTGTGTGGGTTTTCTGAAGTGGCTAGACATAACTTTGAAATTGAATTGTTGGCATATGTCAATCAAACGTATGCCGTTTCTGTTAGTGTTTTGGTGTGCAGAATTTTTGCCGATGATTTTACTATAAGTTTTTATCTTTCCCAAGTTGGGCATTGAAGTCTCCCATTAGGATTTTCACGTCGTCTTGCTGAATTTTGCTCATGGTTTTTTCAAAATGCTTTATTTTATGATTTGTAATAAAAATTTTAGGTGTAGATTGTTGGCATTTCAAAATGTAGCGGTGATGGCGTTAATACGTAAGTACTTTTGCTTGTCTCAAAGATTACAAGCCTAATTAAGGTGAAACCGCGAGAGGATCATTAAATCAGTTTGGGTTCCTTTGAGCGTAACAGTCTTGTCTGACCTTGTCTGGTCTTGTCTGATCTAGTCTGGTCTAGTCTGGTCTAGTCTGGTCTAGTCTGGTCTAGTCTGGTCTAGTCTGGTCTAGTCTGGTCTAGTCTGCTCTAGTCTGGTCTAGTCTGCTCTTGTCTGGTTTTGTCTAGTCTTGCCCGGTCTTCTCTGGTTTTGTCTGGTCTTTTCTGATTTTGTATGGTCTTGTCTGGTATTGTCTGATCTTACGTGGTCTTGTCTTGTCTTTTCGGGTCTTAGCTGGTTCTATCTGGTCTTCTCTGCTCTTGCCTTGGTCTTGTCTGGCCTTGTCGGGTCTTGTCTCGTCTTCTGTGGTCCTACATCGTCTTGTCTCGTTTTGTCTAGTCTTGTATGGACTTGCCTGTTCGTAAAACATGTGGAAAATCGGTGGAAAGCCGCGCGGAAAACTGTTTGATCTGTTTTTGCAGGCAGAATCAAAGATGTTTTTATTGCGAAAGTATTTTCAAATACATTTATTTCGATCAAACGCGGATTTAATCCACTTGAATCAATTCACATCAAACATAGAAATATTACAAGAACTAGACTGGAATAAACTAGTTTAGATAAACCAGATACAATTAGCTTAGAGACTCTTCTCTGTCTATCTATCCAATCCAAGTACAATTGTCTGCCTAGTGGTTTTAAATGATATTGATATAATTTAACAAGCATGAAGTTCTTTAAACTCCTTTTAATTATTAAATTGGCTTAGAATTAATTGGATAAAAGCAAACAAGCCGGATTCGCTAATCCACAAAGGTTCATGAAATTAAGATAAAATAGTAATTTAAATTATCTTACATCTTATTTTCTCCCCATTATTATCACTGAGATTAGACATGGATTAGGACGTTTTCTTCCACTTCGACAAAAGGAAAACGCAAACTGTAATGGGAAACGAAACGACGAGGCTAATTGGAAATCTTTGCCGAATCGACAATTCCCATTGAAAACCACGACTTAATCTTAGGACTAGAGTAGAAAACCTAGGCAAATATAATTCTCCATATATCTGTATCGATGGTTAGGATATAGATAAACAAAACCATTCATTTATTAGATTTATTTTTGTGGAAATTGATACAAGGAGATCAAGGTTTTACGATTGTATTTGTTCCACGTTTTTTTTTCTTCTTAACATAATGAATGGGATTTTGGAGAGGCGAATGGGAATAAATTGCGCGGAGTTTACGCAGATATTATTAATAAAAAGCGGGGTGGAAAGTTGCGAAAAAAGTTTGCGCGAGCAAAAAATCGGGGCACAAGGTCGCCAAAATACCGAATGCTGGATCGGAATGGATGAGGTCAACTCTAATAAATAAATTATAAGGGAATTTTTTCTCTTTGCTACCTTCACCGTTCACATTCTAGAATATTAGTTATCTAGCTACAATTCTATCGATAATATAAGTTATCTAAAAAGAACTAAGTTTATACTAACTAATGTAAAGTTAGAATGTAGATATCTAAGAACAGAATCTTTGTAGAATATTCTAGTTTTCACAGAGGCGAAGATAACTAGTATCTGAAAAACTAGGCATTAACAATAATTATCTTATGTAATAAAAAAAAACCGTTTCCGGTCGCGTGCCATTTTTTTTAAATTTTCACATTTTGAAATGCTGTGAAAATCAGTTACCGTATTAGCGTGAATATTTGACGTGTTTTGTGCGCCGTTTGAAATTACGGGTAAACCAATCTACGGATTTTGATAAAACGTTGTATGATTTGATACTCCTTTCGTGAATTTTTGAAATTTGTAAATTTTTGTGCGTCTTTTGCAATTACGGACAAACCAATCGACGGATTTTGGTGAAACTTGGTGTGATTTGATATTCTTGCGAAATCTCACAAACTGCCAAATTTCAATGTTGTAGCTTTGTAAATACGGCTTCCGTGAATTTTGGAAATTTTTGTGTGCATTTTGAAATTATGGGCAAACCAATCCACCGATTTTGATGAAACGTAGTACGATTTGATTTTCTAGCGAGGTCCCACAAACCGTCAAATTTCAAAATTGTATCTTTGTACATGCGGCTTCTGTGAATTTTTGAAGTTGGTAATTTTTTGTGCGCCTTTTGCAATTACGGCTAAACCAATCGACGGATTTTGATGAAACTTGGTGTGATTTGATATTCTTGCAAAATCTCACAAATTGCCAAATTTCAAAATTATAGCTTTGTAAATTCGGCTTTTGTGAATTTTTGAAGTTTGTAAATTTTTGTGCGTCTTTTGCAATTACGGACAAACCAATCGACGGATTTTGATGAAACTTGGTATGATTTGATATTCTTGTGAAATCTCAGAAACTGCCAATTTTCTAAATTGTAGCTTTGTAAATACGACTTTTGTGAATTTTTTAAGATTGTAAATTTTTGTGCACCTTTTGCAATTACGGACAAACCGATAGACAGATTTTGATGAAGCTTCGTATGATTTGATATTCTTGTGAAGTCTCAAAAACTGCCAAATTTCAAATTTGTTGCCTCGTAAATACGGGTTTCGTGAATTTTGGAAATTTTTCCGCGCTATTTTTAAATTTGAAATTTATAATTTTTTTTGCGTCTTTTGCAATTACGGACAAATCAATCGCCGGATTTTGATGAAACTTCGTATGCCGCATTTATGCGGCTTTGGTGAAATTTGGATTTTTTTTTTCGCCTTTTGAATTTTTTTTTAGAAAAGATGGTTTAACAAGTTTAGAGGGCATGCGTGAGAAGTAGTTCGCGTGCCAATAAAATTTTCCTACGTGTCAGCTGTGACACGCGTGCCATAAGTTCACGACCACTGATCTAGGAGATAAGTTATCTACAGGTCATTTTTAACTAATGTGAAGTTTATATAAACAACTAAAACAAATTGAATTGGCAGGTAGATTTGTTATTAGATTTACATAGAAAGAGTTTTATGTTGTACAGGGTGTTTAGGTTCTTGCGATTTTATTGGCATCACAGTTGCATGGTTGTAATCATGAAAAAACAAGAATCCTCTAGGAGATCATAGTTGCCCGGGGCTTAGATAAAGAATACGGTATTTTTTTGAAACTTAGTGTTCGGACGGACATTGAATTAAAAATTAATTTTTTTCAATTCAATGTTTCCAATTCAATGTTTTCAATTCAATGTTTCGCGAATATCACGACTTTCACGAACTTCGAATTTCATGAACTCTCTCATGAATTACCACGTAGTAGGTCTTGTCAGACAGTGACAGGCTGTGACTAGACAGACAGTCGCAACTATTCATAGTGTTGCGGACTTTACATGGTATAACTGTTGTTAGTCGTCTTTGGAACTCTTTAACTAATTGTAAGATCCGGAAACAAAAATTAAGCTTCTACGTTGACTACCACCGAAATATAAACCGATAAAACCGATAAAAACCAGACGTTGGTTCAATAAATATTCGTGTTTTTGTTGAAAATAATTGTTGATATTTTCAAGAGGACAGATTGTAGATGCGAACGCTACTAACTCGAAGTTACCACGTTTATTTTTGTTTATATGCTTGATTATATGAAAAACTATAATTTTGGCAACATATATACAACTTTAAGCGTCGTATTGAAGTTGCGTTCATATTGCAACGAACAGCCACGCCACAAACAGCCACAATGTCTCGAGTTAATTATTTAAGTGTTCTGCAAGAGCCAGACTAAACTGTCGAGAATTTGGAAAGTGGAGATTGATCCCGGCCGAGGGGTCGTATAAATGCTCCAAGTGCAAAAACGGCCTCTTGAAACTGCGTCGGGATACTTCAAGGTTGGTTGCTTTTTTGGCACCTACTTATTAATGCCACCATCACAGAAATTGCATGCACATTGTAGTGGAATTTGTAGAATTTTTTTTTTCTTATTTCGTAGAAATATTTTGGTTTTTGTAATAAAAAAATTTGCATTTTCAACAAAATAACTGACGTGTGTGACTGGTCACATAACTGAGAATGTAGATCACTGAAATATATACTAATTATATATTTAGTTAGTATGTATTTCAGTGATGTAGATACAATTGGGTCAGCGTTGCCAAATTTGATTTTGATAACATATAAATTATTTAAATTTTTCGTTTGTGTAAAGTATATACAAAATTGGATTAAATTCCAGAAATTATTTGTATATTATGAATATTCAGAATATTTAAAAAGAACCCGACTAAACAATTCAAAAATTACTGGATTGAAAATTGATACCCGCCAAGTTGGTTACCCCAACGGTCCTTGCCACATTGTCCTCTGCTGCTGCCGCGCGACCTCTCGATTAAATATAGGACAATGTGGCAAGGAACGTTGGTTTAACCCCGGTTAGATTAGGTTGCCCGCCGCGAAGCGGGCAGATAAATCAAGATAACAAATGTGGCAAATACCGTTGGTTTAACTCCGGTTAGATTAGGTTTCCTGTTGCGAAGCGGGCAGATAAATCAAAACAAAATACGCACAGCAGCGCGAACTCTCGGTCCAATATAGGACAATCTGGCAAGGACCGTTGGTTGAATCCCGGTTAGATTAGGTTGCCCGCCGCGAAGCGGGCAGATAAATCAAGACAACATACTCGCAGCAGCGCGAACTCTCGATCCAGTATAGGACAATGTGGCAAGGACCGTTGATTTATCCCCGGTTAGTTTAGGTTGCCCGCCGCGAAGCGGGAAGACAAATCAAGATAACATACGCGCGATAGCGCGAACTCTCGATCCAATAAAGGACAATGTGGCAAGGACCGTTGGTTTAACCCCGGTTAGATTAGGTACCCTAAAAAAAATATTTATATTTTGTTATGCATATTGGATAATATTTTTCTTTAAAAAAAATAATAAACGTGACAACGTCGAGTTAGTTGTGTTTGCATCTACTATCTGTCATCTAGAAAATGTCAACAATTATTTTACAATTAAGAAATCCCGACTAAGCAATTCAAAAATTACTGGAATGTAAATTGATAACAGCCGAGTTGGTTAAACCAACGGTCCTTGCCACATTGTCTTCTGCTGCTGCCGCGCGACCTCTCGATCCAATATAGGACAATGTGGCAAAGACCGTAGGCTTAACCCCGATTAGATTAGGTTGCTCGCAGCGAAGCGGGCAGATACATCAAGACAAATACGAGCAGCAGCGCGAACTCTCGATCCAATAAAGGACAATGTGGCAAGGACCATTGGTTTAACCCCGATTAGATTAGGTTGCCCACCGCGAAGCGGGCAGATAAATCAAGACAAATACTCTCTCGATCTCTCGATCCAGTATAGGACAATGTGGCAAGGACCGTTGATTTAACCCCGGTTAGTATAGGTTGCCTGCCGCGAAGCGGGCAGACAAATCGAGATAATATACACGCGGTAGCGCGAACTCTCGATCCAATAAAGGACAATGTGGCAAGGCCCGTTGGTTTAACACCGGTGAGATTAGGTTGCCCGCCGCGAAGCGGGCAGATAAATCAAGACAAATTACGCGCAGCAGCGTGAACTTTCGATCCAATATAGGGCAATGTGGCAGGGACCGTTAGTTCAACCCAGGTTAGATAAGGTATCCTGAAAAAAGATTTTTTATGGATAATATTTTTCTTAAAAAAAATAATACGCGTGACAACGTCGAGTTGGTTGTATTTGCATCTACTATCTGTCATCGTGAAAATGTCAACAATTATTTTCAACAAAAACACAAATATAGTTATTGAACCAACGTAAACAACGTAGAAGCTTAATTTTTTCTTCCAGATCTTAGTTAAAGAGTGCCAAAGACGATTAACAACAGTAACAGCAGGTAAAAATCCGCAACACTAAGTTTCAAAAAATCCCGTATTCTTTACCAAGTCCGTTGCCCGGTATGACAGTAAGCATGGATCTGTGATGTCGCCATATTGGCTATGGCTGATCGAACTCGCCCTGTTTGATTGACGGTTTGTTCCCGCAATAAGGTATCCGAGATGTCAACTGCGCTACCTGTTTTTCTGGATGTATCAGCGTAGTTGAAACATCAGTAGAAATTATTGAATTTGCAACCGCGGCGATGGAGCTGGTGCCGATGTGGTTCACCACGTTTATTTCGGTTACTTTAATAATATTCAGAATATTCAAGATATTTTAAGAGATCCCGACTAAAAAATTCAAAAATTACTCGAATGGAAATTGATACCAGCCGAGTTGGTTAAACCAACGGTCCTTGCCACATTGTCCTCTGCCGCGCGACCTCTCGATCCAATATAGGACAACGTGGCAAGGACCGTTGATTTAACCCCGGTTAGATTAGGTTGCCCTCGGAGAAGCAGGCAGACACGTGCCACAGCGCGAACTTTCGATCCAATATAGGACAATGTGGCAACGACCGTTAGTTTAACCACAATTAGATTAGGTTGCCCGCCGCGAAGCGGGCAGATAAATGAAGACAACATACGCTCCTTGAGGGCCTTGTTAGTCAGGTTTTGGTTGCTTTGTTGCTACCTACTTATTAACGCCACCACCACATAAATTGCAAGCACGTTGTAGTGGAAAGACATAGGCCTTGTAAAAATTTTTTTTCTTATTTCAGAGAAATATTTGGGTTTTTGTAATAAAAAAAGTTGCGTTTACAACAAAATAACTGACGTGTATGATTGATCACATAACTGCGAGGAAGAAGAAAAGGACAATGCAATTGCAATCGCAGCCATTTTTCCTTCACTCGCTGAAAGCACTAGCTGGATATTCGTCGACATCCGCTGCAGCCAAAGTGTCTTGCTCATTTATCGGGCTTCTTCATTTATCCTCGTACCTGCGAGTGCTCTCAATTTTGCTCTTGCGAATCAGAAAAGACTGCCGTAAGCTTACATTTTAACTCCTCGTATTTATTCTTGGTTGAAGGGTTCAAGATCACATCAGAAACTTCTTGTAGGACATTACAATCAAGGGCACTCAACAAAGTGTAGTACATCTTGTTGTTTGACTTTATTGTGCCTCGATTTGCGCGAACCAAAATATGGTATCTCTTTTCTAGAATGTCGGCAGATTCACGTGCTTCAGCTAAGTGTGGTGTATTGGTTTCTATTAACTTGCTAGAATGGACGATTATGTCGAGCGTAAAATGGACGTAGCGCAGGGTAAGTTTCACGAACTGAACCTGTTTCGAAGTAAATTGGCACAGTCTAAAGCGTTTCCTTGGCGTAAGTCTATTCATGATGAAATAGCAAAGACAAAACAATAAGATTATAAATTAACAATAAGATTAGGAGCTTTGTCCACAATGGTCCTGTGGACAAAGCTCCTAATCTTATTGTTTATTTATAATCTTATTGTTTTGTCTTTGCTATTTCATCATAATCAGACTTACGTCAAGGAAACGCTTGTAAATTATGCAAATTTACTTCGAAAGATTTGTGAAATGAGCCATGGGTTATACGCAGAACCGGCGAACTGGGCTACTAGCTCACCCAGGCGCTTACTGCCCACCACTGCTTCAATCAGTATTTATACAGTCTATGTGGAGCACCGAGCCCGAAGAACGGTGGGAAGAACGAAGAACATCTATTGTGGAGAGTCTCTTCCACATAATTATTGAGTGTACAAGATGTACGACAAAACTTGACTTTAAATACAAGGACTATTGTAGAAAATATGTCAAAATCTGAAGACAACTGGACTCACGCGGAAAAAATCTGACATTGAATAAACTCAGGGAGAAGGAACTAGACGAATAGATATTTTGTTGTGTTCATAAGGCAGAAACAAGGAATCGAAAGCAACAGTTGACTAATTAAAACCCATGAACTCATAATCACTCACAGTGGATGGCGGAAGTAAGGGAACAGAAGAAAGGATTCCAAAATGAAAGGATTGCAAGCGCCTTCCTGAAGATATATGCAATGTTCTGTGATGACTGAGTAGTTCAGGGGGTGTACTGCCAAGTTAACAAGAACGTGCTTGCAGCGTCTCCATAAAAAAAGATATTTAAGTTGAGAAGTAGACTAGTAATTTATATTGTATTTATTGTTATTGTTCTTAGTTTTGATTGTCATAAATTAGCAAAATTTGTGTTTGGGTTGTGGATGGAATATAGACGTTGATTATTGTGGGGGTCCTGGAGCCGAATCAACAAAGCGGGTTCAACAGCGGCGGCGGAGACAATTCGGCGCGTTTCGATTGGGGTAGGACGAGTACGGAAATAGAAGGCGAGCGCGGGGGGCCGCCGAGTTGTTTTAGACTCCGCGCATTGCCCAAAGTGGAATCCTATTGATTTTCCGAAAATCCCCCCAAACAGCTCGCGGAGACGCGTACCGAAACGAATCCCGACCCACATTACGTGAAACCTCCTCTGAGCGCCTTTTTCCCCCGCTCGCATTTATCAAACCCGACTTTTTTTCACTCCATTCCAAATCGCGACTCCCATTGTATCATCCGCGTAACCGTCTCTTTTCCTCTTCTAATATTTGTTTGGTTTTTGAACGGTTATATTGCTCGACACATCTCACGCAGGCTGGAATGGTACAGGAAGTCGCTCGGAAAAACGAAAACTCTTTAGGCGTGTTATGAAACGCTGCATGCGAAAACTCGTTTATCTTCTTCAGTTCAAACTTTTCAAATGACAGTTTCTTGCTCTGCCTTATATAACTAGAACATATTTCTTACTCGCTCTATTACCATTACATAAAAATATATTCCGGAGAATATTAATACAGCCAAGAATAGACAGACAAGACTACACAGACAAGACTAGACAGATAAGACTAGACAGACAAGACTAGACAGACAAGACTAGACAGACAAGACTAGACAGACAAGACTAGACAGACAAGACTAGACAGACAAGACTAGACAGACAAGACTAGACAGACAAGACTAGACAGACAAGACTAGACAGACAAGACTAGACAGACAAGACTAGACAGACAAGACTAGACAGACAAGACTAGACAGACAAGACTAGACAGACAAGACTAGACAGACAAGACTAGACAGACAAGACTAGACAGACAAGACTAGACAGACAAGACTAGACAGACAAGACTAGACAGACAAGACTAGACAGACAAGACTAGACAGACAAGACTAGACAGACAAGACTAGACAGACAAGACTAGACAGACAAGACTAGACAGACAAGACTAGACAGACAAGACTAGACAGACAAGACTAGACAGACAAGACTAGACAGACAAGACTAGACAGACAAGACTAGACAGACAAGACTAGACAGACAAGACTAGACAGACAAGACTAGACAGACAAGACTAGACAGACAAGACTAGACAGACAAGACTAGACAGACAAGACTAGACAGACAAGACTAGACAGACAAGACTAGACAGACAAGACTAGACAGACAAGACTAGACAGACAAGACTAGACAGACAAGACTAGACAGACAAGACTAGACAGACAAGACTAGACAGACAAGACTAGACAGACAAGACTAGACAGACAAGACTAGACAGACAAGACTAGACAGACAAGACTAGACAGACAAGACTAGACAGACAAGACTAGACAGACAAGACTAGACAGACAAGACTAGACAGACAAGACTAGACAGACAAGACTAGACAGACAAGACTAGACAGACAAGACTAGACAGACAAGACTAGACAGACAAGACTAGACAGACAAGACTAGACAGACAAGACTAGACAGACAAGACTAGACAGACAAGACTAGACAGACAAGACTAGACAGACAAGACTAGACAGACAAGACTAGACAGACAAGACTAGACAGACAAGACTAGACAGACAAGACTAGACAGACAAGACTAGACAGACAAGACTAGACAGACAAGACTAGACAGACAAGACTAGACAGACAAGACTAGACAGACAAGACTAGACAGACAAGACTAGACAGACAAGACTAGACAGACAAGACTAGACAGACAAGACTAGACAGACAAGACTAGACAGACAAGACTAGACAGACAAGACTAGACAGACAAGACTAGACAGACAAGACTAGACAGACAAGACTAGACAGACAAGACTAGACAGACAAGACTAGACAGACAAGACTAGACAGACAAGACTAGACAGACAAGACTAGACAGACAAGACTAGACAGACAAGACTAGACAGACAAGACTAGACAGACAAGACTAGACAGACAAGACTAGACAGACAAGACTAGACAGACAAGACTAGACAGACAAGACTAGACAGACAAGACTAGACAGACAAGACTAGACAGACAAGACTAGACAGACAAGACTAGACAGACAAGACTAGACAGACAAGACTAGACAGACAAGACTAGACAGACAAGACTAGACAGACAAGACTAGACAGACAAGACTAGACAGACAAGACTAGACAGACAAGACTAGACAGACAAGACTAGACAGACAAGACTAGACAGACAAGACTAGACAGACAAGACTAGACAGACAAGACTAGACAGACAAGACTAGACAGACAAGACTAGACAGACAAGACTAGACAGACAAGACTAGACAGACAAGACTAGACAGACAAGACTAGACAGACAAGACTAGACAGACAAGACTAGACAGACAAGACTAGACAGACAAGACTAGACAGACAAGACTAGACAGACAAGACTAGACAGACAAGACTAGACAGACAAGACTAGACAGACAAGACTAGACAGACAAGACTAGACAGACAAGACTAGACAGACAAGACTAGACAGACAAGACTAGACAGACAAGACTAGACAGACAAGACTAGACAGACAAGACTAGACAGACAAGACTAGACAGACAAGACTAGACAGACAAGACTAGACAGACAAGACTAGACAGACAAGACTAGACAGACAAGACTAGACAGACAAGACTAGACAGACAAGACTAGACAGACAAGACTAGACAGACAAGACTAGACAGACAAGACTAGACAGACAAGACTAGACAGACAAGACTAGACAGACAAGACTAGACAGACAAGACTAGACAGACAAGACTAGACAGACAAGACTAGACAGACAAGACTAGACAGACAAGACTAGACAGACAAGACTAGACAGACAAGACTAGACAGACAAGACTAGACAGACAAGACTAGACAGACAAGACTAGACAGACAAGACTAGACAGACAAGACTAGACAGACAAGACTAGACAGACAAGACTAGACAGACAAGACTAGACAGACAAGACTAGACAGACAAGACTAGACAGACAAGACTAGACAGACAAGACTAGACAGACAAGACTAGACAGACAAGACTAGACAGACAAGACTAGACAGACAAGACTAGACAGACAAGACTAGACAGACAAGACTAGACAGACAAGACTAGACAGACAAGACTAGACAGACAAGACTAGACAGACAAGACTAGACAGACAAGACTAGACAGACAAGACTAGACAGACAAGACTAGACAGACAAGACTAGACAGACAAGACTAGACAGACAAGACTAGACAGACAAGACTAGACAGACAAGACTAGACAGACAAGACTAGACAGACAAGACTAGACAGACAAGACTAGACAGACAAGACTAGACAGACAAGACTAGACAGACAAGACTAGACAGACAAGACTAGACAGACAAGACTAGACAGACAAGACTAGACAGACAAGACTAGACAGACAAGACTAGACAGACAAGACTAGACAGACAAGACTAGACAGACAAGACTAGACAGACAAGACTAGACAGACAAGACTAGACAGACAAGACTAGACAGACAAGACTAGACAGACAAGACTAGACAGACAAGACTAGACAGACAAGACTAGACAGACAAGACTAGACAGACAAGACTAGACAGACAAGACTAGACAGACAAGACTAGACAGACAAGACTAGACAGACAAGACTAGACAGACAAGACTAGACAGACAAGACTAGACAGACAAGACTAGACAGACAAGACTAGACAGACAAGACTAGACAGACAAGACTAGACAGACAAGACTAGACAGACAAGACTAGACAGACAAGACTAGACAGACAAGACTAGACAGACAAGACTAGACAGACAAGACTAGACAGACAAGACTAGACAGACAAGACTAGACAGACAAGACTAGACAGACAAGACTAGACAGACAAGACTAGACAGACAAGACTAGACAGACAAGACTAGACAGACAAGACTAGACAGACAAGACTAGACAGACAAGACTAGACAGACAAGACTAGACAGACAAGACTAGACAGACAAGACTAGACAGACAAGACTAGACAGACAAGACTAGACAGACAAGACTAGACAGACAAGACTAGACAGACAAGACTAGACAGACAAGACTAGACAGACAAGACTAGACAGACAAGACTAGACAGACAAGACTAGACAGACAAGACTAGACAGACAAGACTAGACAGACAAGACTAGACAGACAAGACTAGACAGACAAGACTAGACAGACAAGACTAGACAGACAAGACTAGACAGACAAGACTAGACAGACAAGACTAGACAGACAAGACTAGACAGACAAGACTAGACAGACAAGACTAGACAGACAAGACTAGACAGACAAGACTAGACAGACAAGACTAGACAGACAAGACTAGACAGACAAGACTAGACAGACAAGACTAGACAGACAAGACTAGACAGACAAGACTAGACAGACAAGACTAGACAGACAAGACTAGACAGACAAGACTAGACAGACAAGACTAGACAGACAAGACTAGACAGACAAGACTAGACAGACAAGACTAGACAGACAAGACTAGACAGACAAGACTAGACAGACAAGACTAGACAGACAAGACTAGACAGACAAGACTAGACAGACAAGACTAGACAGACAAGACTAGACAGACAAGACTAGACAGACAAGACTAGACAGACAAGACTAGACAGACAAGACTAGACAGACAAGACTAGACAGACAAGACTAGACAGACAAGACTAGACAGACAAGACTAGACAGACAAGACTAGACAGACAAGACTAGACAGACAAGACTAGACAGACAAGACTAGACAGACAAGACTAGACAGACAAGACTAGACAGACAAGACTAGACAGACAAGACTAGACAGACAAGACTAGACAGACAAGACTAGACAGACAAGACTAGACAGACAAGACTAGACAGACAAGACTAGACAGACAAGACTAGACAGACAAGACTAGACAGACAAGACTAGACAGACAAGACTAGACAGACAAGACTAGACAGACAAGACTAGACAGACAAGACTAGACAGACAAGACTAGACAGACAAGACTAGACAGACAAGACTAGACAGACAAGACTAGACAGACAAGACTAGACAGACAAGACTAGACAGACAAGACTAGACAGACAAGACTAGACAGACAAGACTAGACAGACAAGACTAGACAGACAAGACTAGACAGACAAGACTAGACAGACAAGACTAGACAGACAAGACTAGACAGACAAGACTAGACAGACAAGACTAGACAGACAAGACTAGACAGACAAGACTAGACAGACAAGACTAGACAGACAAGACTAGACAGACAAGACTAGACAGACAAGACTAGACAGACAAGACTAGACAGACAAGACTAGACAGACAAGACTAGACAGACAAGACTAGACAGACAAGACTAGACAGACAAGACTAGACAGACAAGACTAGACAGACAAGACTAGACAGACAAGACTAGACAGACAAGACTAGACAGACAAGACTAGACAGACAAGACTAGACAGACAAGACTAGACAGACAAGACTAGACAGACAAGACTAGACAGACAAGACTAGACAGACAAGACTAGACAGACAAGACTAGACAGACAAGACTAGACAGACAAGACTAGACAGACAAGACTAGACAGACAAGACTAGACAGACAAGACTAGACAGACAAGACTAGACAGACAAGACTAGACAGACAAGACTAGACAGACAAGACTAGACAGACAAGACTAGACAGACAAGACTAGACAGACAAGACTAGATAGACAAGACTAGACAGACAAGACTAGACAGACAAGACTAGACAGACAAGGCTAGACAGACAAGACTAGACAGATAACACTAAGCAGACAATACTGCAGAGAAGCAGAGAAGGCTAGACAATGTTTTGAATTGGATTTATAAATTATGTGAATAAATTATGCAAATAAATTCAAAATACGAGGAAAATTTGTTGTTGTGTTCTTTGTATAAGATGGGTAGGTTGAAAGGTCGATTTTGCATGCGGAACTTAGTTATTTTTTAAATTTCTTTTAGATTTATCGCCTCCGCCGAAGCGGAAACTTTCCTAAATTATTCGTGTGCCTGCAAGGTGTAATATTTTGCAGCGTCCAATTTTCTTGCAAACTTCCAGACAAATGATTATGGACTCGCGGAACGAGCTTGTGTTGAAATGCATGAGGAATGTATCCGAATTGTTGGATTGCGTATAAAACAAGTTGTTTGAACGTTAAATTCAAATCATTTCACATTTCGTAATTTCAACAATGTCATGACATTCTGCAACTATAAACGCAGTTCGGTTGAAGCTCTACCAACTTTCATTGTTAATTTTCACTCAAATCCAGGTCTCCACACCGCAATTCAAACCGTTCCCCCAAAAACGACCAAGTTGCAAAATAATCGCGTAATTCTGTCTGGTTTACAAAGCAGAATTTCACTTTGTTAGTTCTGCTCTTTATGGGCGGGATGATGCGGATTACGTAACAATATGTGTGGAATCCCTGATGTAATTAAAATTTTGTTTTAGTAATTATTCGCAACCGCGCCTACTCCAATTTTACGTGGTGCAGTTACAAAACAATGCGGATTTCGTGAGCTCTACAATTGTCATGAGTATAACGTTAAATGTTAATCTTATCTACAAACAAGACGAGGAAAGATTAACAACAATTTATTAATAATAGCTATGATTTCAATGTTTCAAGATTTCAGGTTTACAAGATATCAGGTTTTCAAGTCTTTTCATGTTCTTTTTAAGTCGTTTTGAAGAATTAAAGTCTTCACGTCTTTAATATTGGGGTTTTCATTAAAAGCGACGCATTTTTTTTTCAATTAAATGACTTCTGAGTTAGTTATGGAAATGTTTTTGATTGCAGGTGAAAGTACGATCGATGCCATTAATTATCGAATACGATATCGTTCAATACTACGCCGCGGAAGCGCTGGCACGAGTGAATACGCTGGACCCAATTTTCCATGATTGTAGCACACAAATCGGTCGAAATACTAGGAATCTCGCGTTCCATGTTGGCCTGTAGCTCCTCTAACGTTGCTAGTATAGACCAGCGATTAATGTAAACCCAAAAACAAGTCAAAATGGGTTAAATCGAACGAACGAGCCAGCCATTCGCGAGGACCGTTGCGTGAAATAATTCGCTCGCCGAACTTGGTCATAAATAATTGGATTGTATCATAAGCTGTATGACATGTTGCGCCGTCCTGTTGCTACTACATATCGTCCAAGTCCATACAATCCCACATATCACATATCATCCAAGTCCCAAAAATACTCCGATATCATGGTACTGTAGCGATCGCTACTGACGGTTGTTGGCGCGCAGTTTTCATCAAAAAAGAAAAATGACGCCGCCGGTATGAAAACCGCACCAAACACTTAATTCTATCGGATAAAGTGATGTCCCATGCTTCAATCCAGGCTGCTCACTCGACCAAATGTGGCAATTTTGCTTGTTGGCACAACCATCGAGTCACAAGTGAGCTTCATTCGAAAAGATGCTTTTCTTCTGAAAGTTGTCGTCAATTTACACCTTGCCCAAAACCCAATTAGCGAATGTGCGGCGCTTACAATTGTCGGGTGACTTCAGTTCTTTAGACAACGCAATCTTATACGAGTGGAGAGCCAAATCCTTCCGTAAAAGTCGCTCCAAACTGGTCACCCTGGTGTTTAATGCCTGACTGCTGACGCACAATCTCTCAAACGGCCACGATATTTTTCACTTCGAGCATTACGTTGTCTCACTGGGACATTATGCAATTCATAGGTTGTTTAGAATGTCTGCACCAAACGTTCAATAGTCCGTCTTGTTGGCCGGTTTCATCGACCAAAAATTGGCACCTAGTCTTGTCTGTCTAGTCTTGTCTGTCTAGTCTTGTCTGTCTAGTCTTGTCTGTCTAGTCTTGTCTGTCTAGTCTTGTCTGTCTAGTCTTGTCTGTCTAGTCTGTCTAGTCTTGTCTGTCTAGTCTTGTCTGTCTAGTCTTGTCTGTCTAGTCTTGTCTGTCTAGTCTTGTCTGTCTAGTCTTGTCTGTCTAGTCTTGTCTGTCTAGTCTTGTCTGTCTAGTCTTGTCTGTCTAGTCTTGTCTGTCTAGTCTTGTCTGTCTAGTCTTGTCTGTCTAGTCTTGTCTGTCTAGTCTTGTCTGTCTAGTCTTGTCTGTCTAGTCTTGTCTGTCTAGTCTTGTCTGTCTAGTCTTGTCTGTCTAGTCTTGTCTGTCTAGTCTTGTCTGTCTAGTCTTGTCTGTCTAGTCTTGTCTGTCTAGTCTTGTCTGTCTAGTCTTGTCTGTCTAGTCTTGTCTGTCTAGTCTTGTCTGTCTAGTCTTGTCTGTCTAGTCTTGTCTGTCTAGTCTTGTCTGTCTAGTCTGTCTAGTCTTGTCTGTCTAGTCTTGTCTGTCTAGTCTTGTCTGTCTAGTCTTGTCTGTCTAGTCTTGTCTGTCTAGTCTTGTCTGTCTAGTCTTGTCTGTCTAGTCTTGTCTGTCTAGTCTTGTCTGTCTAGTCTTGTCTGTCTAGTCTTGTCTGTCTAGTCTTGTCTGTCTAGTCTTGTCTGTCTAGTCTTGTCTGTCTAGTCTTGTCTGTCTAGTCTTGTCTGTCTAGTCTTGTCTGTCTAGTCTTGTCTGTCTAGTCTTGTCTGTCTAGTCTTGTCTGTCTAGTCTTGTCTGTCTAGTCTTGTCTGTCTAGTCTTGTCTGTCTAGTCTTGTCTGTCTAGTCTTGTCTGTCTAGTCTTGTCTGTCTAGTCTTGTCTGTCTAGTCTTGTCTGTCTAGTCTTGTCTGTCTAGTCTTGTCTGTCTAGTCTTGTCTGTCTAGTCTTGTCTGTCTAGTCTTGTCTGTCTAGTCTTGTCTGTCTAGTCTTGTCTGTCTAGTCTTGTCTGTCTAGTCTTGTCTGTCTAGTCTTGTCTGTCTAGTCTTGTCTGTCTAGTCTTGTCTGTCTAGTCTTGTCTGTCTAGTCTTGTCTGTCTAGTCTTGTCTGTCTAGTCTTGTCTGTCTAGTCTTGTCTGTCTAGTCTTGTCTGTCTAGTCTTGTCTGTCTAGTCTTGTCTGTCTAGTCTTGTCTGTCTAGTCTTGTCTGTCTAGTCTTGTCTGTCTAGTCTTGTCTGTCTAGTCTTGTCTGTCTAGTCTTGTCTGTCTAGTCTTGTCTGTCTAGTCTTGTCTGTCTAGTCTTGTCTGTCTAGTCTTGTCTGTCTAGTCTTGTCTGTCTAGTCTTGTCTGTCTAGTCTTGTCTGTCTAGTCTTGTCTGTCTAGTCTTGTCTGTCTAGTCTTGTTGTCTGTCTAGTCTTGTCTGTCTAGTCTTGTCTGTCTAGTCTTGTCTGTCTAGTCTTGTCTGTCTAGTCTTGTCTGTCTAGTCTTGTCTGTCTAGTCTTGTCTGTCTAGTCTTGTCTGTCTAGTCTTGTCTGTCTAGTCTTGTCTGTCTAGTCTTGTCTGTCTAGTCTTGTCTGTCTAGTCTTGTCTGTCTAGTCTTGTCTGTCTAGTCTTGTCTGTCTAGTCTTGTCTGTCTAGTCTTGTCTGTCTAGTCTTGTCTGTCTAGTCTTGTCTGTCTAGTCTTGTCTGTCTAGTCTTGTCTGTCTAGTCTTGTCTGTCTAGTCTTGTCTGTCTAGTCTTGTCTGTCTAGTCTTGTCTGTCTAGTCTTGTCTGTCTAGTCTTGTCTGTCTAGTCTTGTCTGTCTAGTCTTGTCTGTCTAGTCTTGTCTGTCTAGTCTTGTCTGTCTAGTCTTGTCTGTCTAGTCTTGTCTGTCTAGTCTGTCTAGTCTTGTCTGTCTAGTCTTGTCTGTCTAGTCTTGTCTGTCTAGTCTTGTCTGTCTAGTCTTGTCTGTCTAGTCTTGTCTGTCTAGTCTTGTCTGTCTAGTCTTGTCTGTCTAGTCTTGTCTGTCTAGTCTTGTCTGTCTAGTCTTGTCTGTCTAGTCTTGTCTGTCTAGTCTTGTCTGTCTAGTCTTGTCTGTCTAGTCTTGTCTGTCTAGTCTTGTCTGTCTAGTCTTGTCTGTCTAGTCTTGTCTGTCTAGTCTTGTCTGTCTAGTCTTGTCTGTCTAGTCTTGTCTGTCTAGTCTTGTCTGTCTAGTCTTGTCTGTCTAGTCTTGTCTGTCTAGTCTTGTCTGTCTAGTCTTGTCTGTCTAGTCTTGTCTGTCTAGTCTTGTCTGTCTAGTCTTGTCTGTCTAGTCTTGTCTGTCTAGTCTTGTCTGTCTAGTCTTGTCTGTCTAGTCTTGTCTGTCTAGTCTTGTCTGTCTAGTCTTGTCTGTCTAGTCTTGTCTGTCTAGTCTTGTCTGTCTAGTCTTGTCTGTCTAGTCTTGTCTGTCTAGTCTTGTCTGTCTAGTCTTGTCTGTCTAGTCTTGTCTGTCTAGTCTTGTCTGTCTAGTCTTGTCTGTCTAGTCTTGTCTGTCTAGTCTTGTCTGTCTAGTCTTGTCTGTCTAGTCTTGTCTGTCTAGTCTTGTCTGTCTAGTCTTGTCTGTCTAGTCTTGTCTGTCTAGTCTTGTCTGTCTAGTCTTGTCTGTCTAGTCTTGTCTGTCTAGTCTTGTCTGTCTAGTCTTGTCTGTCTAGTCTTGTCTGTCTAGTCTTGTCTGTCTAGTCTTGTCTGTCTAGTCTTGTCTGTCTAGTCTTGTCTGTCTAGTCTTGTCTGTCTAGTCTTGTCTGTCTAGTCTTGTCTGTCTAGTCTTGTCTGTCTAGTCTTGTCTGTCTAGTCTTGTCTGTCTAGTCTTGTCTGTCTAGTCTTGTCTGTCTAGTCTTGTCTGTCTAGTCTTGTCTGTCTAGTCTTGTCTGTCTAGTCTTGTCTGTCTAGTCTTGTCTGTCTAGTCTTGTCTGTCTAGTCTTGTCTGTCTAGTCTTGTCTGTCTAGTCTTGTCTGTCTAGTCTTGTCTGTCTAGTCTTGTCTGTCTAGTCTTGTCTGTCTAGTCTTGTCTGTCTAGTCTTGTCTGTCTAGTCTTGTCTGTCTAGTCTTGTCTGTCTAGTCTTGTCTGTCTAGTCTTGTCTGTCTAGTCTTGTCTGTCTAGTCTTGTCTGTCTAGTCTTGTCTGTCTAGTCTTGTCTGTCTAGTCTTGTCTGTCTAGTCTTGTCTGTCTAGTCTTGTCTGTCTAGTCTTGTCTGTCTAGTCTTGTCTGTCTAGTCTTGTCTGTCTAGTCTTGTCTGTCTAGTCTTGTCTGTCTAGTCTTGTCTGTCTAGTCTTGTCTGTCTAGTCTTGTCTGTCTAGTCTTGTCTGTCTAGTCTTGTCTGTCTAGTCTTGTCTGTCTAGTCTTGTCTGTCTAGTCTTGTCTGTCTAGTCTTGTCTGTCTAGTCTTGTCTGTCTAGTCTTGTCTGTCTAGTCTTGTCTGTCTAGTCTTGTCTGTCTAGTCTTGTCTGTCTAGTCTTGTCTGTCTAGTCTTGTCTGTCTAGTCTTGTCTGTCTAGTCTTGTCTGTCTAGTCTTGTCTGTCTAGTCTTGTCTGTCTAGTCTTGTCTGTCTAGTCTTGTCTGTCTAGTCTTGTCTGTCTAGTCTTGTCTGTCTAGTCTTGTCTGTCTAGTCTTGTCTGTCTAGTCTTGTCTGTCTAGTCTTGTCTGTCTAGTCTTGTCTGTCTAGTCTTGTCTGTCTAGTCTTGTCTGTCTAGTCTTGTCTGTCTAGTCTTGTCTGTCTAGTCTTGTCTGTCTAGTCTTGTCTGTCTAGTCTTGTCTGTCTAGTCTTGTCTGTCTAGTCTTGTCTGTCTAGTCTTGTCTGTCTAGTCTTGTCTGTCTAGTCTTGTCTGTCTAGTCTTGTCTGTCTAGTCTTGTCTGTCTAGTCTTGTCTGTCTAGTCTTGTCTGTCTAGTCTTGTCTGTCTAGTCTTGTCTGTCTAGTCTTGTCTGTCTAGTCTTGTCTGTCTAGTCTTGTCTGTCTAGTCTTGTCTGTCTAGTCTTGTCTGTCTAGTCTTGTCTGTCTAGTCTTGTCTGTCTAGTCTTGTCTGTCTAGTCTTGTCTGTCTGTCTAGTCTTGTCTGTCTAGTCTTGTCTGTCTAGTCTTGTCTGTCTAGTCTTGTCTGTCTAGTCTTGTCTGTCTAGTCTTGTCTGTCTAGTCTTGTCTGTCTAGTCTTGTCTGTCTAGTCTTGTCTGTCTAGTCTTGTCTTGTCTGTCTAGTCTTGTCTGTCTAGTCTTGTCTGTCTAGTCTTGTCTGTCTAGTCTTGTCTGTCTAGTCTTGTCTGTCTAGTCTTGTCTGTCTAGTCTTGTCTGTCTAGTCTTGTCTGTCTAGTCTTGTCTGTCTAGTCTTGTCTGTCTAGTCTTGTCTGTCTAGTCTTGTCTGTCTAGTCTTGTCTGTCTAGTCTTGTCTGTCTAGTCTTGTCTGTCTAGTCTTGTCTGTCTAGTCTTGTCTGTCTAGTCTTGTCTGTCTAGTCTTGTCTGTCTAGTCTTGTCTGTCTAGTCTTGTCTGTCTAGTCTTGTCTGTCTAGTCTTGTCTGTCTAGTCTTGTCTGTCTAGTCTTGTCTGTCTAGTCTTGTCTGTCTAGTCTTGTCTGTCTAGTCTTGTCTGTCTAGTCTTGTCTGTCTAGTCTTGTCTGTCTAGTCTTGTCTGTCTAGTCTTGTCTGTCTAGTCTTGTCTGTCTAGTCTTGTCTGTCTAGTCTTGTCTGTCTAGTCTTGTCTGTCTAGTCTTGTCTGTCTAGTCTTGTCTGTCTAGTCTTGTCTGTCTAGTCTTGTCTGTCTAGTCTTGTCTGTCTAGTCTTGTCTGTCTAGTCTTGTCTGTCTAGTCTTGTCTGTCTAGTCTTGTCTGTCTAGTCTTGTCTGTCTAGTCTTGTCTGTCTAGTCTTGTCTGTCTAGTCTTGTCTGTCTAGTCTTGTCTGTCTAGTCTTGTCTGTCTAGTCTTGTCTGTCTAGTCTTGTCTGTCTAGTCTTGTCTGTCTAGTCTTGTCTGTCTAGTCTTGTCTGTCTAGTCTTGTCTGTCTAGTCTTGTCTGTCTAGTCTTGTCTGTCTAGTCTTGTCTGTCTAGTCTTGTCTGTCTAGTCTTGTCTGTCTAGTCTTGTCTGTCTAGTCTTGTCTGTCTAGTCTTGTCTGTCTAGTCTTGTCTGTCTAGTCTTGTCTGTCTAGTCTTGTCTGTCTAGTCTTGTCTGTCTAGTCTTGTCTGTCTAGTCTTGTCTGTCTAGTCTTGTCTGTCTAGTCTTGTCTGTCTAGTCTTGTCTGTCTAGTCTTGTCTGTCTAGTCTTGTCTGTCTAGTCTTGTCTGTCTAGTCTTGTCTGTCTAGTCTTGTCTGTCTAGTCTTGTCTGTCTAGTCTTGTCTGTCTAGTCTTGTCTGTCTAGTCTTGTCTGTCTAGTCTTGTCTGTCTAGTCTTGTCTGTCTAGTCTTGTCTGTCTAGTCTTGTCTGTCTAGTCTTGTCTGTCTAGTCTTGTCTGTCTAGTCTTGTCTGTCTAGTCTTGTCTGTCTAGTCTTGTCTGTCTAGTCTTGTCTGTCTAGTCTTGTCTGTCTAGTCTTGTCTGTCTAGTCTTGTCTGTCTAGTCTTGTCTGTCTAGTCTTGTCTGTCTAGTCTTGTCTGTCTAGTCTTGTCTGTCTAGTCTTGTCTGTCTAGTCTTGTCTGTCTAGTCTTGTCTGTCTAGTCTTGTCTGTCTAGTCTTGTCTGTCTAGTCTTGTCTGTCTAGTCTTGTCTGTCTAGTCTTGTCTGTCTAGTCTTGTCTGTCTAGTCTTGTCTGTCTAGTCTTGTCTGTCTAGTCTTGTCTGTCTAGTCTTGTCTGTCTAGTCTTGTCTGTCTAGTCTTGTCTGTCTAGTCTTGTCTGTCTAGTCTTGTCTGTCTAGTCTTGTCTGTCTAGTCTTGTCTGTCTAGTCTTGTCTGTCTAGTCTTGTCTGTCTAGTCTTGTCTGTCTAGTCTTGTCTGTCTAGTCTTGTCTGTCTAGTCTTGTCTGTCTAGTCTTGTCTGTCTAGTCTTGTCTGTCTAGTCTTGTCTGTCTAGTCTTGTCTGTCTAGTCTTGTCTGTCTAGTCTTGTCTGTCTAGTCTTGTCTGTCTAGTCTTGTCTGTCTAGTCTTGTCTGTCTAGTCTTGTCTGTCTAGTCTTGTCTGTCTAGTCTTGTCTGTCTAGTCTTGTCTGTCTAGTCTTGTCTGTCTAGTCTTGTCTGTCTAGTCTTGTCTGTCTAGTCTTGTCTGTCTAGTCTTGTCTGTCTAGTCTTGTCTGTCTAGTCTTGTCTGTCTAGTCTTGTCTGTCTAGTCTTGTCTGTCTAGTCTTGTCTGTCTAGTCTTGTCTGTCTAGTCTTGTCTGTCTAGTCTTGTCTGTCTAGTCTTGTCTGTCTAGTCTTGTCTGTCTAGTCTTGTCTGTCTAGTCTTGTCTGTCTAGTCTTGTCTGTCTAGTCTTGTCTGTCTAGTCTTGTCTGTCTAGTCTTGTCTGTCTAGTCTTGTCTGTCTAGTCTTGTCTGTCTAGTCTTGTCTGTCTAGTCTTGTCTGTCTAGTCTTGTCTGTCTAGTCTTGTCTGTCTAGTCTTGTCTGTCTAGTCTTGTCTGTCTAGTCTTGTCTGTCTAGTCTTGTCTGTCTAGTCTTGTCTGTCTAGTCTTGTCTGTCTAGTCTTGTCTGTCTAGTCTTGTCTGTCTAGTCTTGTCTGTCTAGTCTTGTCTGTCTAGTCTTGTCTGTCTAGTCTTGTCTGTCTAGTCTTGTCTGTCTAGTCTTGTCTGTCTAGTCTTGTCTGTCTAGTCTTGTCTGTCTAGTCTTGTCTGTCTAGTCTTGTCTGTCTAGTCTTGTCTGTCTAGTCTTGTCTGTCTAGTCTTGTCTGTCTAGTCTTGTCTGTCTAGTCTTGTCTGTCTAGTCTTGTCTGTCTAGTCTTGTCTGTCTAGTCTTGTCTGTCTAGTCTTGTCTGTCTAGTCTTGTCTGTCTAGTCTTGTCTGTCTAGTCTTGTCTGTCTAGTCTTGTCTGTCTAGTCTTGTCTGTCTAGTCTTGTCTGTCTAGTCTTGTCTGTCTAGTCTTGTCTGTCTAGTCTTGTCTGTCTAGTCTTGTCTGTCTAGTCTTGTCTGTCTAGTCTTGTCTGTCTAGTCTTGTCTGTCTAGTCTTGTCTGTCTAGTCTTGTCTGTCTAGTCTTGTCTGTCTAGTCTTGTCTGTCTAGTCTTGTCTGTCTAGTCTTGTCTGTCTAGTCTTGTCTGTCTAGTCTTGTCTGTCTAGTCTTGTCTGTCTAGTCTTGTCTGTCTAGTCTTGTCTGTCTAGTCTTGTCTGTCTAGTCTTGTCTGTCTAGTCTTGTCTGTCTAGTCTTGTCTGTCTAGTCTTGTCTGTCTAGTCTTGTCTGTCTAGTCTTGTCTGTCTAGTCTTGTCTGTCTAGTCTTGTCTGTCTAGTCTTGTCTGTCTAGTCTTGTCTGTCTAGTCTTGTCTGTCTAGTCTTGTCTGTCTAGTCTTGTCTGTCTAGTCTTGTCTGTCTAGACTTGTCTGTCTAGACTTGTCTGTCTAGTCTTGTCTGTCTAGTCTTGTCTGTCTAGTCTTGTCTGTCTAGTCTTGTCTGTCTAGTCTTGTCTGTCTAGTCTTGTCTGTCTAGTCTTGTCTGTCTAGTCTTGTCTGTCTAGTCTTGTCTGTCTAGTCTTGTCTGTCTAGTCTTGTCTGTCTTGTCTTGTCTGTCTAGTCTTGTCTGTCTAGTCTTGTCTGTCTGGTCTTGTCTGTCTTGTCTTGTCTGTCTAGTCTTGTCTATCTAGTCTTGTCTGTCTAGTCTTGCCTCTCTAGTCTTCAAGTTTCCAAGTATTCACATTTTCAAATTTTCGTGTTCTTATGTTAAGCCTTCATGCCTTAAAGTTTCTAAATTTCCAAAAGTTGAAGCTTGTTTGTCTGATCTTGTTTGATCTCATCCGTTGTTTCTCTGTTCGTTATTCGAAGTAAATGAAAGATTTAGTGCGTGGAGGCGGGGAAAAATGGATCGTTAGCGATTTCGCATGTGCAAATAAAAAGTTAATGATCGCTTCGGCAATAAACTCGCCGGTAAATTGCGCTAGAAGTAATAACGCTAATCCGTAAGGGAAACAAAGGAGGGAGATATATCAAAGATAAAGTATTCCGTTTGGCTTTGCCGGTTCTGATTGGATGAGAAAGCCGGATTAATGGGTTTTCCAGATAAATTGGAAGTTTCATTCATTATGATTGATGGAGGAACGGATTAATTTTGGAAATACATTTAAGTTTAGTTTGGATGGAAAACATTGATAACTCTTGCATTCTTTGAGACGATTAAAAAGCTGCTCTGTAGCCGCGACCTGATCCTAATGGCTCGCGTACACCTAATCCGTCATCGGCCGAAGTTTGCTCGGACGACGACGGCCGAACTCGAACGATTGAATCAAACACTTGTAAAAGAAAGAGAGTGCGTACACAAACGCGATGACGTTGACAGTCGTGTTTGTGTACGCACTCTCTTTCTTTTACCAGTGTTTGATTCAATCGTCCGAGTTCGGCCGTCCTCGCCCGAGCAAACTTCGTCCGATGACGGATTAGGTGTACGCGAGCCGTGAGTCTGAAAAATCGGATGCTCAAATGTAACGTATTTCCCGTCCTTTTGTATTGTGTAGAAGCTTGGACCCTAAACGTGTATTGCAAGAACCCTTAGAGATGTAGGTCTACCGTAGGAAGTTGAGAGTATAATGTACGATCAAAAATCTGCTCTATAGCCGCAACCTGAGCCGGAAACTGAGAACTCAAAAGTATACGTTTCCAGTCCTTTTGAATTTTGTAGAAGCTTGGACCCTCCACGTGTATTGCGAGAAGCCTTCGAAATGTGGGCCTACCGTAGGATCTTGAGAGTATCATGGACAGAACATGCGACCAATGTGGAGGTTCTGGCAAGAATGGAGAAAGACATAGAGATCCACAAGAAATTAAAAAAGGATATTGCAATATTTCAGCCACATCATGATATGTCCGAAATATGAGATTCTGCAACTCATAATCAAAAAAAAATCGTGGGAAAAGATCTATTGGAGGGAGAAGATTGTGCTGGTTTAGGAATCTGCGTGTAATGTCACGTCATCTTACCTACCTAAGACCGCAGTTTCCAAAATCAAAGTATCAATGATGACAGCCAACCTCTTGAAGGGAGACACGAAGAAGAAGCAGGTAATTTTGATTTTCGGAAGGTTTTTGCGTTGTTTTTGAGGCGGTATTAAAAGTGTCCAATCTTTGATGCGTAAATAGGCATTGTGGGATATTTAAATTGATCTTAAATTCCGTGTATCTAAAGGCCGATTCTCATATACGCGACACTCAGCTACGCGACGTCACGCGACGTTCCTGTCAAATAAGGATTACATTGTTTCAAATGAGCACGTTCTCACTATGGCTACGCGACAGATACGCGACGTGCCCATTTAAAACAATGTAATCATTATTTGACAGGCGACGTCGCGTAGCTGAGTGTCGCGTATATGAGAATCGGCCTTTAAATTCACGGAATTTAAGAACAATTTAAATATTCCACAATGCCTATTTAAGCATCAAAGATTGGACACTTTTAATACCGCCTCAAAAACAACGCAAAAACCTTCCGAAAATCAAAATTACCTGCTTCTTCTTCGTGTCTCCCTTCAAGAGGTTGGCTGTCATCATTGATACTTTGATTTTGGAAACTGCGAACTGCTTTGATTATGCAAAAAAAAACATACTCAATGGAACCAAGACGTGGGCGTCAGATTCGTGACGCTGGACATTATGATGTCACGAATTTGCGTGCCAAGGTCGCACCTCGCCGGGATGACCTGACCCACACGGCCCTGCCGATATCGTTTACACTGTAATTATGTAACAAACGGTTGTTGTTCTCACGACTTATTTTACAGTGGTTCGATTATAAACACTCTTTGACTTATAAATACATACCTGCTATAAAAAGAAAATATCGACGACAATAGTCAATAAGTTTAAAACGTT